>JACEEZ010009051.1:0-15000 GCA_016584305.1 Chionoecetes opilio
GGAGTTTTTTTATGCGCGTGCAACGTTTCGCCAAAGACACTTGGCATCATCAGGCTAAAATAATTTATAAATTAATATACTAAAAATTGTTAAAAGTGAACATCTAAAAAATTTAAAGTAATAAAATAATCCTATATTATCTAAAAAGCTAAAAACACAATTTATGCTTAGGCAAATTGTCCGTAGGCAAACAAAAGCAAACTAAATTTGGTCCTCCGCTCGAAAAAGTATTCGCTCGAATCGTCCTCCGCTCGAAAAAGTATTCGGTCTAATCGTCCTCCGCTCGAAAAAGTATTCGCTCGAATCGTCCTCCGCTCGAAAAAGTATTCGCTCGAATCGTCCTCCGCTCGAAAAAGTATTCGCTCGAATCGTCCTCCGCTCGAAAAATTATTCGCTCGAAAAAGTATTCGCTCGAATTGTCCTCCGCTCGAAAAAGTATTCGGTCTAATCGTCCTCCGCTCGAAAAAGTATTCGGTCTAATCGTCCTCCGCTCGAAAAAGTATTCGCTCGAAAAAGTATTCGGTCTAATCGTCCTCCGCTCGAAAAAGTATTCGGTCTAATCGTCCTCCGCTCGAAAAAATATTCGGTCTAATCGTCCTCCGCTCGAAAAAGTATTCGGTCTAATCGTCCTCCGCTCGAAAAAGTATTCGCTCGAAAAAGTATTCGGTCTAATCGTCCTCCGCTCGAAAAAATATTCGGTCTAATCGTCCTCCGCTCGAAAAAGTATTCGGTCTAATCGTCCTCCGCTCGAAAAAGCGTTTTAAAGGGGAACCATAACATACCATAACACCCCTCCCCTTAAGATAAAAACACAACTTTTAGTGTTTTTACACTAACCAGAAGCTATGAAAGTGGTCGCGATAAGGCGTCTGCAATTAGGTTATCACGCCCTTTGATATGTCTGATTTCTAAATTATAGGGCTGCAATATCAAACACCACCTGGTTAACCGTTGGTTTTTGTTTTTCATTTTAGTCACAAACGTTAGAGGATTATGATCACTGTAAACCGTTATTTTACTACCAGTACCCCCTAAATATACATCAAATTTCTCCAAAGCCAACAATAAGGATCAAGCTTCCTTTTCTATGGTAGAGTAGTTCTTTTGATGAGTTTTAAATTTTACTGACATATAGGTAACTGGATGTAAAACACCGTCTTTGTCTTCCTGCATCAAGACTGCTCCAGCTGCAATATCACTAGCATCAACGTGTAGTACAAAAGGTTTGCTAAAATTGGGTCCTTGCAGTACAGGGCTACACATTAACAAAGATTTAATTTTATCAAAAGAATTTTGACACCTTTCATCCCACCTCATAGTTCTTTTCGGGCTAACTAAATCAGTCAGGGGACTTACTACTTCTGCAAAGTTAGGACAGAACTTTCTATAATAGCCGGCCATCCCTAAGAACCGTTGGACATCCTTAAGAGTTCTGGGTGCAGACATAATTATTACAAATGGCCTCAATCTTTGCTGATATAGGAGAAACTTTTCCACAACCGACTTTATGACCAAGAAACTGAATTGTTGCATGCCCAAACTCACTTTTAACTAAATTAATAGTCAATGAAGCTTGTCTTATCCTATCAAATAGAACCTGAAGGGTGTCTATATGGGATTTCCAATCATTTGACTGTATAATAAGATCATCAATATAACAATTTACTCCTTCTAGTCCTTCTATTACTCCAGATGTTAATCTTTGATATGTACTTGGGGCATTTTTTAGGCCAAAAGGCATAACTCTGTACTGATAAAGTCCGTTTGGAGTAATGAAAGCACTTATTATCTTACTTCTCTCAGATAAAGGTACCTGATAGTAGCCGCGCAACATATCAATTTTTGTCATAAAGACTGCATTGCCCACAGAATCAATTATATCATCAACCCTAGGAAGAGGATAACAATCTCCTTTCGTCAAAGCATTTACACGTCTATAGTCGGTACACATTCTCATTGATCCATCTGGCTTAGGTATTAAAACACAAGGAGACGCCCACTCACTCTTACTAGGCTCAACCAAATTGTTACTGAGTAAAAATTCTACCTCGTCTTTCATAATTTGCCTCTTTTCTGGAGAAACACGATACGGAGCTTGCTTCACAGGAGCAGCACCATCAACTAGTACAATATCATGCTCTACAACTGAAGTTGGTTTGGGAACATCAGAACATATATCATTAAACTCATGCAAAAGGGTAGTTATTGCAATTGTTGAGATGTTTTCAAATGACCTAGCTTGAATCCAGTGAACTTAATACATCAGAGTTTTTTAGTTTAACATCCACCTTTATTGTGAAATCATTTTCTACCACTTCATTAGTTTGACTTTCTGAATTGACCACAACATTCACCACTTCGCTCGTAACATCCTGTACCCTCTCAGTATATTCTTTCAGTAGATTGATATGAACTAATCTTATTTTCTTTCTACGTCCTGGTGTAGCAATAATATAGTTTAGTTCACCCTCCTTGCGTAGCACTGAAAATGGTCCTTGATACTTGGCTTGTAAAGGATACTTATGGTCTGGTAAATATAAAAGCACCTTATCTCCCTCTGCAAACTCCCTCACCCTAGATTTAAAATCATAGTGGATTTTTCATTTGATTTTGTGCATTCAAAAGGTTGGTCCTAGCAAAGGCGTGTTACTTGTTTTAGTCTCTCCCTCACTTTCTTGACATAGCCCACACAGTTCTTCTGTGTCTTCATCTATCCAAATCTCCTGTAATATTTTTTAAAGGTCCACGTACATCTCTACCGAACAACATTTCGTTTGGTGAGTATCCAAGGCTTTCTTGTCGGGTACTCCGTATAGCATATAGAACTAGTGGCAAACCCTCATCCCAATCCTTTTCAGTCTCAACGCAGTACTTGGTGAGCATGGATTTCAGGGTTTGATGCCATCGCTCTAGGGCACCTTGACTCTCTGGGTGATATGCAGATGACAAGTGTTGTTTTATCCCCAGAGTAGACATAACTTGCTGAATATATTGGCTGTAAAATTGCTGCCCTGATCAGTTTGGATTACTGTGGGTAGACCGAACTGGTAAATATTCGGAGTAGCACAGGGATAATTGTCCTGGTAGTTATGCTTCTAAGGGGGACGGCCTCAGGATAACGTGTGGACCGACACATGAGAGTTAACATAAACTGATTACCTTTGCTAGTTTTTGGGGAGAGGACCAACACAGTCAATGATGACTTGAGAAAAGGTTCAGACACAGCAGGAATGGGGTGCAAAGGTGCTGGCGGAATCACTTGGTTGGGTTTACCGGCAATCTGGCATATATGACAAGATCTGCAATATTTGGAGATATCAGACTTAATTCCAGGCCTATAGAAATATCTTGTCACTTATCTGTAGTCTTTTTTACTCCTAAATGGCCTCCAATATGATCATGAGCCAAATGTAACACCATAGGACGATAGCAGCCGGGTACCACAATTTGTCTCACATCGTACCAGGGTTCATCTGCCGGTACATCGGGAGGTCTGAACTTCCTCATAAGCATTCCACACTGCACATAATAACAGACAGGCTCTTCTTCCATTTCATCCATGCCTAAGGTCTTATGAAATAATGAGGTCAAAGTAGGATCTGACTTCTGAGCGTCAATCAACATTTCCCGAGTCACCACACATTCACTCATATTCTTGGACTCAAGACTAACATCAGTACTTTGATATTTATTAACTACATTTGATGGGTCAAGTTGGGTTACTTCTAAAACTTTTCTATCACCAAACATATACCAAGTTCATCCTCTTCCAGCTTACCACCCGCAGTACCCCACAAACCTTGTTCATATTTTCACGGGCCTGGCTACGTGTAACAGCACACGCAGGAAACAACGTGGAATTTCCTTTTCAACCTCAGCAACAGGGTCTTTATCTAATGGGGAGGAACACACAATAGGATCAGGGACTACCCGACTACCCGCAACATCGTTTCCCAATAGAAAAGTAACTCCATCTACTGGTAATGAATCTTGAACGGCAACTGTAACGGGCTGCGAAAGCAAATCAGTCTTGAGATAGAGCCTTGCTAAGGGTACAGTGGTAGATCCAGCCACTCCCCTCAAAAGTACGTGCTCACCAGTGTAAACTTCATCAATAAAAGGAATGGACTCCCTTACCACAAAAACTATGAGACGCTCCAGTATCCCGCAAAATAGTAACTGGAA
Organism: Chionoecetes opilio; assembly: GCA_016584305.1. Lineage (NCBI taxonomy): Eukaryota > Metazoa > Arthropoda > Malacostraca > Decapoda > Majidae > Chionoecetes > Chionoecetes opilio. Next base: position 4,186 of record JACEEZ010009051.1, read on the forward strand.
CAGGCGTACTATCCTTGTCGACTGAGACGAAACCACCAAACGTAAAGGGCTGAACAATTCTTGAGGATCCTTGACATGTGGAACTATCTCGTTGCCCAAGGATCTGTGCAAATCTGTTGGGTCGAATACACAATTAGCAATATAGCTAGCTTCAATTTTACCCGGAATCCTGTTTTCCAACTTGGGACATTTGAATTTGTGGTGCCCAGGCTTCTTACAATAATTACAAAAAAGGTCATATTTTTCAGCACCACCTCGCATATTTAAACCATATGTGGACTGGTAGGCAACATTCTTATTACTAACATTACTTACAGGCGTACTATAACGTTGAGACTCGTTTTGGATAGGACCTGTTTTTTCATAACCCTTTTTTCGGGTTCTGCAAATGAGACTATAATTTTCTGCAAGAGATGCAGCTTTATCTAATGTCTTTACTTCCTTTTCAAGCAAATACAACCTAACTTCCTGAGGTACACCCCTTAAGTATTGTTCCAGTACTACGAGCTCACACAACTGTTCAAACGTAGTTACATCACCAGCAGCAAGCCATCTGTTCTTTAGTTTGGTTAGGGAATGACCATACTCTATGTAGGTTTGATTCGGTTCCTTAAAGCTGTTACGAAACTTTGCCCTATAAAACTCTTCTGTAAGTTCATATGCCTGAAGTACTGAACCTTTCATAGTTGTATAATTACTTTGCTGATGACTTTCAAGTGATAGGTAAGTCGATAAACCCTTCCCTTTTAGTGAAGTCTGAACTAAAACAGACCAATATTTATCAGGCCAACTAAGTGTTTTTGCAACATGTTCAAATTGAAGAAAAAACTCTTCTGGATCATATTCGTTAAAAGATGGAATCCATTTAGTAACTCTTGTTACATCAAAATCCTCCCTTTTTTCCCTATCTAATTGAACCTTCTTATCTAACAACGTCAACTGAAATTCTCGTTCACGTTCTCGATCCTGTAATTTTTCTCTCTCTAATTGAATTTCCAGCATTCGAATACTTTCACTTGATTCAGGTTCATCACACAAATTCAAAGCTTCAGTACTCAGTACCTCCATGTTAACAAGGACCTTAATCACTGCACTTTTAATCTCTGCTTTTCTCCATGAACTTTTAATATTAACATTATAATGAAGAGCTAATTTGATCCACTCGGCCTTCTTTAAATCAGACCCAGTCAGAATATTAACGGATGGTTCAGCAATAAACTTACTTAAGTCAAAAGGCATTGTTGCTAGTGAAGCACAAGTCACGTAACACAATCACAGTGCGCAATCACCATTCGGAGGTGAATCAAACAAATGTCACTTAACACAAATCACCAATCACAGGTGATACACATCGCGTTAACACAATAACCAATCACTGGTCGCGTAACACAATCACCAATCGCAGTGACCACTCTCGGACAGGCCCCCAATTCTGTTATGCCCTAATTACAAACTAACTAGGGGTCAAGGCAAACAGAAACACAAAGTGATCCAGGTTTAACAGTTATTTAATTTGTTATAAATAGTCACTATATAACTAGACACCATACCATAACCACCACCACTTAACCTAAGAGTGCTAACTTTAAGTTGCTACCCAGCATGAATACATAGTATACACAGTTAATACAACAGTACAGTTATGTGAGCTCTACACAAATCCTATAAAATAACATAATATATAAAAGGTGGAACAATACTCAAGTGTTGGTTGCGGGGTTACCGCAGGAAGGAGGTCTTCACTTCACGACGTCCAAAACCAGTCTGGCTACTTCCATGGGTTCAGCGTTCACGAACCTTTCTGACACGTCAGCTACCATACGTCATCATCATGACACGTCAGCGATAATTAATCATTAACAATTATCCTTATAACTACATATCTTAGAATTACATATATAATAAACATACATTTAATAATAGAAAATAGACATTTTAAGGGGGAACCATAACATACCATAACAGTAGTGAAAACTAAATCTAGGATACTATTATCCCTTGTAGGCTCACGGACCACCTGATTTAAATATACTTCGTTCACCATATCAAGCAATCGCATACCTTCTCTATCAGCAGAATTATTATTCCATTTTATACGGGGTAGGTTAAAATCCCCAAAAATAATTTGTATCGTTATTATTGTTGACAACGATTTATCTCGTCATAAGGGGGCAATCTATTTCCCGATTAGTTTTGGGGAAAACGATATATTCTCCCAATAGAAGCAATTTACCGTTTAGCTTAATCTTGCGTAACTGAGTCATAATGATCTTTTTTTATTTATCGATTTCGTTTGCTTGCAAATTTTTTTTTTAATGAAAAGAATGACACCCCTCCCCTGCTTTATGCGTGCGACAATTTGGAAATTCTTTACCTAAAGGCTATTTCAGGTAAAAAATGTTTATCTTTTGTGTTGACCCCAACTCTCAGTGATACTAAAGATATGTGGCTTTTTCGGCAAAAAACGTTGCATAATTCGTTACGCTTTAAAATAATGCTTCGGGCTTTTGGTGGGTAATTTAAGTTCCTTGATTTTTTGGTAATTTTGCGTGGGGGGTTTACTGGCAGGGCGTTTTTAGGGTCCCTTTTTACGGGCGCTTGTTTAAATTCTTTGATTAGTTTTTGCGGAAACGGAAGTGCCCCCGCGTTGCTGGGGGGTAAGAAAGGGTTAAGGTGATGCTGCCCCGCCGTGGCTCGTCTTTTTTTGATCTGAAAGAGGAAACCTTGTCATTTCGCCGGGACGTCCTAATCTGCTGGCCGACGGGGCTGAGGGGGAGTCCGTCACCAAAAAAAAAGGATGGAACCCAAACCAGGAGGGGATCCTCGTAAAAATTCCCCAGAAATTTGCGAAGTCTACATTCTCCAAGATTTGGTAAGACTAATCTATGATTTTGATTAGTTATGGAAATGCTCTTTTTTTCCCCATTGAGATTTTTAAACCCTGCTTTACCATTCTTTATCATGCTGCGAGATTACGTTACTACACACACACACACACCACAACACAACACACACACACACACACACACCCCACACACACAAACACCCACCACACACAAAACACACCACAAAAACACAACACACACAACAACACACACACACACACACACACACACAACACACACAAAACCCACAACACACAACACACACACACACCACACAACAACCCCACACACACACCAAAACAAACACACCCCACAAAACCCCAACACACACCACCCCACCACCACACACACACACCCCCCAAACCCCCCACACACAACACACACACACAAACACACACCACACAACATCACACACACCACACACACACACCACACACACCGCCACACAAACACACACCCCACACACACCACACCACACACCACACACCAACACACCACACACACACCACACACCCACACACCAACACACACACACACCCACACACACAACCACACCCCACACACACACAAAACAAAAAACCACACACACACACACACACACACGCGCACCACACACACAACACACACCACACACACAAAACACACACACACACACCACAAAACACAGCAAAACCACACACACACCACACCACACACCCACACCACACCCCACACAAAACAACACACACCACCCCAACACCACACACACACACACCCACAAACAACACACACACACACAACACAACACAACCCCACACACACCCACAAAGTCTACTATTTCATATGTACCATCCTATCACCAAACCCCATAACCACCACCGCCCCACCACCCCCACCACCCCGACTCCCACCACCCCCACCCCCCCACCACCGCCCCGCCACCCCACCACCACGACAACCACCCCCACCACCACCACTACCACCACCACCACCACACCCACCCCCCCACCCCCACCCCCCGCCCCCACCACCACCACGACAACCCCACCTCCCCCCAAACCACCACGCTACCACCACCACCACCACCACCCCCAAACCACCCCCACCACCACCCAACCACCACCCCCCCAACCACCACGACTACCACCACCCACCCCCACCACCACCACCACCACCACCCCGACAACCACCACCACCACCAAACCACACCACCACCAAAAACCCCCACCACCACCCCCACCACGACCCCCACCCCCCCCACCAACCCACCACACCACCCCCCACCACCACCACCACCCCCACCACCCCACCACCACTCCCACGACAACCACCCCCAAAAAGCCCAACCCCCCCCCACCACCCCCACCACGACTCCCAAACCCCCCACCCCACCCCCACCACCACCACCCCCACGCCCTCCCCACACCACCACCACCACCAAACCACCCCCACCACCACCACCACCACCACCACCCGACAACCACCACCACCCCACCACCCCCAAACCACCACCCCCAAACCCCCCACCACCACCACGACCACCACCACCACCACCCCACCACCACCACCCCACCCCCACCACCCCCACACGCCCCACTTTAAAAAACACTAAATATTCCCCGGCCGAATTTTCCACATATTTTTTTTTTACTTTCGCACAGGAAGCAATTTCTGTTATTTTTTTGTGTTTTTTGTCCCCCCCAATGTCCTTCCTTCTGCCTTGTTTGCCTTACTTTAAACTTCACTGTAAGGGAATTTTTTAACATTTTGTACATATTTATTTTGCGTGCCCTTTTTTATTTATTACAATTTTTTGTCCTTACAGGAAGGTGAAACGCTACATCAAAAGCGCCCGCGGGACGGGCGAGATAAAATTGCCTACACTGTAAAGGGAAGTCAAAAAAGTTACAAAGTTGTAGATTTATATTAGACCGGTGAGAAATTAATTTTTTTTCACCTGTGCGTTGTGTGCGGTTTAGACATGTATGGGGACGTGCAAAGGGTTTGGGTTTTATGTTCTTCTTCGTCACGGCGCGCATTTTTTAGAGGGCGCCTTTTCAAGTTGTAGTTTGGTGTATTTTAATGAGTTGTGACGTAGAACCATGTTTAAGTTTTTTTTTTTGAGACAGTGTGGGAGTTTTTCTATACGATCTAGCCAAAAAAAAAGATAAAGGCTTAGAATATGTAAGATTGTGTGGTGTGTGGTTATTGTAGTGTGGGTGGTGTGTGTGTGTTGTGGTGCGTGTGGTGTGCGTGTGCGTGTGCGTGGGCGTTGTGGGTGTGCGTTGCGGTGCGTGTGCGTGTGCGTGTGCTGGGGGTGCGGGTGCGTTTTTGTGTGTGTGTGTGTTTGTGTGTGTGTGTGTTGTGTGTGGGGTGTGTGTGTGGTGTGTGTGTGTGTGTGTGTGTTGTATGTGTATGGGGGTTTTATGGGGTGTGTGTGTGGTGGGTGGGGGGGGGTGGGGGGGGGGTGGGGATGGGGGGGTGGTGTGTGTGTGTGGGGTGTGTGTGGGGGGGTGGGGGGGTGTGTGTGTGTGGGGTGTGGGGGGTGTGTTGTGTTGTCTCATATCCATGGGCTTTTCCACGGAAACCGGCCCGCGTCGCCTTTCCCTCCCGTGCGAGGTAAGAGCTCATTTTTACGATCTTAGGTAAATGCTGGGCCCCACACACCACACCCGCCATCCCTTGTCAAGGGGGACGTAACCACACGCCACACTAATTCTAAATGGAAACACCTCCGGGGGAAAGAGCGCGGCCGGGGACCGAACGCCGACCAAGGTGGGCCAGACCCTTAACCCCCCGAGCCCTTCAGGGGGGTTAACACTCACAACAGGTGTGTGTGGGGGTGATCGTTGTGTGTGTGTTGTGGGTGTGGGTGTACGGTTTAAGGGGGGAAAAAATATTTTTTAAAAATTCTCTACAGAAAATTTGATTGCGTTTACGTGCTCGAAACGTCATGTCATTGTTGGCGTAAATTTTTTTATAAAACAAATTTACCACAGTAATGATTTAAAACAAGCTGGATTTTTTATCATTATAAAGAAAAACCTTTGTATCGCAGGGTTTTCTTCATGCCCCTAAGGGTCATGTTTCTGCAATTAAAATTTTTAGTGTTTTCCCTTCAGAGCCCGGTTTAGAGAATACCTGGTGAGTCAGGGAGTGTCGCGTAGTCTACTTGACAAATTTTGTTTTTAATACATGTTCTCCTAGCCGCAAAACCGCCCCCGGGCGGACTTTTTGGGTTTGCTCCTGCCGGGGGGCTATTGGGGGGCCGAAGGCCCCCCACTTTTGGTTTGTGAGACTTTGGCCCCCCAAAAACCCGACTCTCCAAAACCATTCTAGCTTTCCTGAAAATAGGGTGTGAAATGTTTATTAAAAAACCATTTTCACATCACCCCCAAAAACCTTCACCCCCCATTACCCATCACCCCCACCAATTCATCACCCCTTACCCCCCACCCCCCCCCCCATTTACTACCCATTTCCTCACCACCAAAACCCATTACCACCCCTTTCCCATCACCCCCCTTCCTCCCCATCACCCCTCACCCCCCCCCATTCATCACCCATCCCCCCACCCATTCCATCACCCCACCCATTTACTCACCCATTACCCCTCCCCACTCAAGGTTTTTCCCCAATTCTCGCAACCCACTTTTTTTTCACAAATTTTCGTAAAGGCTGTAAAAAAAAAAGAAAAACAAAGTGTCGGATATCTCCTAAATGGGTTTAAACCTTCCCTGCTCGAGCCGGTTCCCAAAACGTGCCATATGAGGGGATTCCGCCACAGGGGGGCCCCGGGGAGCGGAACACACACACACACACACACACACACACTTTGCTTATATTATTATGATTAGCGGGATTGTGTTACCTCTTTTTTTACCCTTGGCCAGTCCTTTGTGAAGAAAATAAAAAAGAACTTTTTAGATATTTTTGTAACGCTGATAAAATTTAAAGGGTTTTTGCTTTTATGCCCATGTGGGTGGTGTTTAAAGCTGCTGGCGTGTTAGAAGTGTTGGGGGGAAAAAAATTTAATAGGTCCATTTGGTTTCATAGATTACTGTTTCCTGCTTTTTTCAATTCAGATTCTTTAGGCTAAATATTTTTTATTTTAATTTAAAATGTTCCCTTTTATTCTTATCCCTCGCCTCCCACGACTTTTTTGGGGAAAGGAGAGAGAGAGAGAGAGAGAAAAGGAGAGAGAGAAGAGAGAGAAAGAGAGAGAGAGAGAGAGAGAGGAGAAAGAGAGAGAGAGAGAGAGAGAAGAAGAGGAGAGGGAGAAGAGAGAGAGAGAGAGAGAGAAGAAGGAGAGAGGAGAGAGAGAGAGAGAGAGAGAGAGAGAGAGAGAGAGAGAGAGAGAGAGAGATAATTTTTTTTATTAAAAATTTATTCTCTAAAAGGGCGAAGACCGAGTACTTAAAATTTTCCCTAACTGTAAAATTGATTCGGGGACAAAAGGGCACGCCGTCATCAAAAAGATTCTGTACTAAAATTTATCAGTGCATTGTGTCTCGCAAGGCACGCTGCATTAGGGCAAGGGAAAAGTTAGCACCACCAAAGTGGGGGGTGACGTACTAATAACACCCAAAATTACTGTCCGTTGGGAAAAATTTGCCACGCGAGGGGGGGGTGTCCCTGAGACAGATGTCCCTGCTGATGGACACTCGAGGCAGTAGTGCGAGACTTTTTGGCTTGGGGCAAAGATCGCTTGCGGGAGGAAATGAGGAATGTCCCCGCCTAAAGGATTTGCCACACAGGTCGGTATCCCACCGAAGCGGGCAGACACAATTTGTGTCTGCGCCCTGAGTCCGCTTCGGCGATACTTGGGGGGGGAAAGACGGAATTGGTCGAAGTTTGTATAGACACACTCGGCCCCTCACGTTCGGCGGGGGAGTGTGGGGAGAAAAAGGGGCCCGGGTGTATCACTTTTTAAAAATAGGAGGGGGGTGTACACCATCGGGCAGACGCTGGCCGCGGGCTTTTTTGGGCGAGGGATCCCCTTTGTCTTTGGCGCTATTCCAAAGGAAAACGAACCCCAAAAAAACCGAATATGGAAAAAATTGTCACGAGCTGGACTAACTAAGCGGATCTATGTCCCGGCAACGGTGTGTGGGTTGCGGAGAGGGAAAAACCCTGAGGGCAGACGAGAGTCACACATACCACATTTCCGACGCCTTAGACAGAGGAGACTCCCCCCCAAAGCCCTGTAACTAAATGAAACTCGCAGAGGTAGAGCTGGACAATTTGGGAGTCTGCGGCCAAACCCCAGCCTCCCCCGGTGGCGCCACGTCGGTGAGTAACGGGGCCCCCGCTCCCATCGGGCTGCGGGGAACCGTCGACGTAAGATGGGGAATGGCATGGACGGAGGGGGAACTGCGGAAATGTGCTCCAGAGCCAGTTGCTTCTGGAGGAGGGGTGGTCTGCCTTGGGAAGGGGAGTGAAGGAGACTTGGGCGGGGAATTCCCCATGGTGGAGGACCGACCCACTTCAGCCCCGGGAACATTAAGATAAAGTCGCAGCAGGGGGGAGCACTGGTTGACGAGGGTGGGGACGCCGGAAAGAAGTGGGGTCGGGGTGCGGCAGGGGCAACGAGGTTTTTCCCGGATACGTAATAATTTGGGGCAAAGGGGAGAGTGGAGGCACTTGACGAGGAGAGAAGAGAGAGAGAGAAGAGAGAGAGAGGGGGAGAGAGAGAGAGGAGGAGAGAGAGAGAGAGAGGAGAGAGAGAGAAAAGGGGAGAGAAGAGAAGAGAGAGAGAGAGAGAGAGAGAGGAGAGAGAGAAGAGGAGAGAGGGGAGAGAGGAGAGAGAGAGAGAGAGAAGAGAAAGGGGGAGAGGGAAAGGGGAGAGAGAGAGAGGGGAGAGGAAAGGAGAGAGGAGAGAGAGGAAAGAGAAGAGAGAAAAGAGAGAGAGAGAGAGAAGAGAGAGGCGGGGAGAGAGAGAGAGGAGAGAGAGAGAGAGAGAGGAGAGAGAGAGAGAAGGAGAGAGGAGAGAAGAGCAGAGGGAGAAGGGGGAGAGAGAGAGGAAAAGAGAGAGAAGAGAAGAGAGAGAAAAAAAAAAATTTTGTAGAGGTTTTTCATACACTGTGTAAAAAGGGGGAAAATTTTTTCATATATTCCGGAGCGTCGGTAAAATTTAATATGTATCGTAAAATAGAAGGACGGGTTTTTTGCATTCCTGGGCGGTGATTTTTTGAAATTTGTGGTGTTGTAAAACATAACTAGGAAAAGTGGCGTGTATTCCCCCCCTTTTGATATATTAAAATGAACCCCGGTTGTTATATCTTATCGACAACGTGAAAGGAATAAAGTGTAAATAAGACATAACATAGAAAAGGTAAAACGTGAGAACGAGGCAAATTTAACTTTTCACCACAACGAACAAAAAATTTAATGAAACTTCGTAATAAGATAAAAAATAAACAAAAAAAATTTTCTTATAAAAATGAAAAAATTTTATAAAAATTTTTCACATAAACGTAATTAAGGACAAAAAATAAATAAAGAATATTATAACCAGGCGAGAAATAAACAAATTGTTACAGATAACATTTGTAGATAAAGCACAAATATATATTACAATGTTGGTCGTTAGTTTGGCACGAAATGGCTCACGTCAGAATTAATAGCCAGCTCTGTATAAATTGTCATCAAGAAAAGTGAATAAGTGAATAAGGGCAAGAAAGGATATGAAGAGATATACTAATAGTTGGGGATAGCAATATAACAATTTGATTCCGACCTGGTGCTTTATTATTTTCTTAACCCCCTTTAAGCTCAAAAAATAATTTTCATTGTAATTTTAGTGCCTTTTCACTTTTTGTTAATAAAGCATATTTTAAGAAACCCGTTTAGATCCATGTCGACTAATAATTTGGTATTTAAGTGTTTTTTAATTTTATGATCAAACATACAATGTTTTTTAGCCAAGAAAAGATCTGGCGTGTGGGGTTAATTAATTAAAATTTTTCATCACTCTTTGGCGCGATAGATTTGTCCCAGTCGAGGTAGGGTGCGGCGTCTCGTTTGACTTTTACAACTTATTACCATTATGACTACATTTCATTATCATTATTGTTAATACTATAGTTTTTGTATCTGTATTATGTATAAAGGGAGAGATAAATGGGGGGGCAGTTCTTCTGGGGGACAGCAGGGCAGGTTTTAAAACCCCCCTTTAATTGCATGGCCGTGTGTTGAAACCCTTTGGGCCCTTTAATATGCATGAGCCCTTCCCCATCGCCACCTCACCCCCTCACACACACCCTCACACACCCCTCACACACACCCTCCACACCCTTCTACACCCCCCCCCCATACAACCCCACACACCCTCACCCACCCCCAACACCCTTCCACACACCCTCACACCCCTCACACACCCTCACAACCCTCAACACCCTCACACCCCCCAACATCCCCACTACCTCACACACCCCCAACACACACCCTCACATCCCCAACCCCCCTCACACCCCCACACATCCCCAATACCCCCCCCACAACCCCCAACAACCCCCCAACACCCCCCACACCCCCCCACACACCCTCCACCCTCACCCCCTCACACACCCCCCAAACCCAACCCCCTCACACACCCTCAACACCCCTCACCCAAACCCCAAAAAACCCTCACACACCCCCCACAAAAACCCCCAAACACCCTCACCCAACACTATAATCTGCCCAAAAACTCCTCACACCTCCAGGTCCAGCCCCCCCTCCCCCCTGCTCCTCGCACACTCCAAAAAGCCCCCTTCTCTCCCCCCCCAACCCCCTCCCCCCACCCCCTCCAATCAGGATCACAGCCCCCACACCCCCCCCTCCCTTTAGCCTTCAAATCTTTGGGATCCTCCTTTTCCTTTTTCTAAAGGGCTCAGCCCTTGTTATTGCCCTCTGGATACATAAAAAAGAAAAAAAGAGACTGTTCCCCTCTTCTTCACCCTCAAAAAAC
>JACEEZ010009051.1:20000-40000 GCA_016584305.1 Chionoecetes opilio
ACACTAGCAATGACACGGAGTTATAAGACTAAACGAGGGATAAATAACTATCTGTAAGTTTGAGTTGAAATATTAAGATAGTAAGATTTTTTTTTTGTATATAAATGATATGATGAAAAATTCGAAAGTTACACATTCCTTTCCCCAAGCCTTATCCTAGAAACTCAACTTAATTGATTATTTCTATATTCCCCTCGTCTCTCTCTCTTTTCTCTCTTCTTCTCTCCTCTCTTCTCTCTCTCTCCCCTTCTCTCTCTCTCTCTCTCTCTCTCTTCTCTCTCTCTCTCTCTCTCTCTCTCTCCCCTCTTCTCTCTCTCTTTTCTCTTCCTCCGGGATCGAGTCAACACTATGGCAGCCAATTTGGCCAAGACAATGAGGCAGGGCTACACAATCCTGCCTTCTATGCCGACGATGAAAAAGGTAGAGAAAATATTATATTTTGTGTGTGTGTGTGTGTGTCTTTCTGTCTGTTTCTGTCTGTCTGTCTGTTTGTGTGAGTGTCTGTCTCTGTCTCTAACTCTGTCTGTCTGTCTGGGTTTTCTCTCTCTCTCTCTCTCTCTCTCTCTCTCTCTCTCTCTCTCTCTCTCTCTCTCTCTCTCTCCCTCTCTCTCTCTCCCCTCTCTCTCCTCTTCTCTCTCTCTCTCTCTCTCTCTCTCTCTCTCTCTCTCTCTCTCTCTCTCTCTCTCGCTCGCTCTCTCTGTTCCTCTATTTAAGTAAGAAAAAAATGCTGTATATTTCGCTACAGAGATATTTCATGTATCAAAATTCATATTGTTTCACTGTAATTTTAGATGGTTTGCACAAATTCATAATTATTTCCAGGCTTGACTCATAGAATAACATGTAAGCTCACTATTATTCTTATTTACATCATAAGGGAGGGACTGGGTAAGGGAAAAAATAACAAAATATGGAAAACAAATAAAAAAAGCCCGCTAGCTTCACACCCTATAAAGCAGAGAGAAAAAGACTTTAAAAAAAAGGGGAGGGAGAGATGGTCAATTTACTTTACGTTTTAGCATTCACACAAGCACATTCAATTTTATAGCCTATACTACTATAAAACCTTTCCACAGTTTCATCCTCAGCTTTCGCCCTTTAAAACAGATTTTCATCCTCACAATTTCATCTTTTTCCCTTGTAATGTCTTATCTTAATGTTCTTCCTGCTTCATGCTACCTAGCTACTTGCGTGGGTGGGGTGTGGGGGGTGGAGGGTGTGCTTATTTCCTGTTATACCAACAATCACAATTTTTTACACACGACTTTTTATTCTATTCAAAGAAAATACTGAATCCTTACATTACCACATGACGGAGTAACCACATTTGTGCTCAAACCGTCCTATAATTCTCACTCGAGCAGCGATAAGTGATCACAAACGCCCAAATAACAGACAGACAGGATCCATGCTCTACCAAATATGTCGACAGCTGGAGATGTAAGACAAGCGAAAGGCAATGATTAGTTCATGTAAAGTGATGCAACCTTCATGCTATCCCCGCACATGAACTACTATATTGCCTCTGAAACTCATATATTTTTCGCCAGGGAAGTAAAGCAAATAGGAATTCTTGTAAAGAAGTTCAAGGCATATGGAAAAGCAACCCACTCACTCTCTATATTGTTCCTGAAACTCATACATTTTCCTCGCCAGTATAGGGTTGTATAATACTAATGATGGTAATAATAATAATAATAATAATAATAATAATAATAATAATAATAATAATAATAATAATAATAATAATAATAATAATAATAATAATAATAATAATAATAATAATTAAGTTCCATCCGAAGGCATACAGGACAAAAAAGTAAACAACAACATAATATACATACATGAGGAAATGAACCTAAGAGCTAAACCAAATAAAAAAAAAATATGTTAAGAGAGATTAAGAGGGATTAAGAGATATCTCTGTATCGATGAGAACGCAAAAAGATAAGAGAATGCAAACTATCTCTTTCTGTGTGTGTGTGTGTGTGTGTGTGTGTGTGTGTGTGTGTGTGTGTGTGTGTGTGGTGTGTGTGTATGTGTATGTGTGTGTATGTGTGTGTGTGTGTGTGTGTGTGTTGTATGTGTGTGTGTTTACCTAGTTGTGTTTTACACAGGTGTGTGTGTGTGTTGTGTGTGTGTGTGTGGTGTGTGTGTGTGTGTGTGTGTGTGTGTTGTGTGTTTGTTGTGTGTGTGTGTGTGTGTGTGTGTGTGTGTGTGTGTGTGTGTGTGTGTGTGTGTGTGTGTGTGTGTGTGTGTGTGTGTGTGTGTGTGTGTGTGTGTGTGTGGCTTCCCTTTTACTCGATATTATCTGTTAATTACCAAAGGAAAGACACAATGTAACAAGCCAAAGTAACACACACACACACACACACACACACACACACACACACACACACACACACACACACACACACACACACACACACACACACACACACACACACACACACACACACACACACACACACACACACACACACACACACACACACACACACACACACACACACACACCTCAATTTACTTCTTACTCTTGGTGATAAACAAATACACTTTAAAAGAAGATCCTTGTTTCATAATTATGCCCAGATTAAGAAGAATCAGTGATGAGTATCATTACTACAATGGTATTAATATCTTATTAACTTAATGGTATAGTACGTAATGGTATAAGTAACAGTAATAAGTAGGTATAATATTAAGTAAGTAAGTATAATAAGTATGTAAAGTAATGGTAAGTAACGGTATATTTACCATTAAAACCTAAAAACATCATTAAATACTTCAATTACTCTGTGCTAACAAAAATTTTTCTTAATGGTTAACTTTGCATCCAAATATTGATTTAAAAAAACAACTAAGCCTTAATTTTCATGATGGCAAAAAAAAAAAAAAAAAAAAAAAAATTTTTTTTTTGGGTGGGGGGTGCTCTAAAATAATATGAAACAGCACGAAAAAGCTGTTGTATTTTTACCATATTAATTGAAACACTAAAATTAGCATCTTAATTTGACATCCTCCCCGAAACAAATAATAATAATTACGTGTGGGAAATACATATTTAGTAACATGATTTTCCCCCCTCTTCTTACATAGGAATACACAAGTGCTTGTGTGCCCTTCGGACCCATGTATTGATGTTTGTATCGTGTTGCTGTCGTTGGTCAATGGTCAAAGTGCCACGGGGTAGACCACGTCCCGTGTGATTCCTGATCATTATTCACGCGGGAACAAATGACGTAAAACAAACCAGATCAGAGGCCCTCCTTACTAAATATCGCAAGATGATGAACAAATATAAAGTAAAATTTAGTAAAATCATCGTATCTGGTATTCTTCCGAGGATCAATGCGGCAAACAGCTTCTACAACAAGGCCTTCAGCACAAACAATCGTCTCGCAAATCTCTGTAAAGAAGAAGGAGTTGAATATATAAACTTATGGGACCATTTTTATAACCAACCGATTCTCTTCCGAAACGATGGTCTCCACTTAAATTCAGTTGGTTCTGCACGACTCGGTAGGCTACTAAATGACGCGGTAACTAACTACAAATCAAAAAACTCCCAGCAGGTAGAGGTTCCGACAACAACCTAAGCTCTAGTTCCCGCAATATAAGTTCTCGTTCACTCAAAGCACCAAAATTTAGTTCCCGCAAAGCCCCAACTACCCATCCCGATATTAAAGCTTGTTACTTTAATGCCCGTAGTATACGTAACAAATTTCATGATTTAGAGGAACTAGTTTATTCAGAACAATACGACATCATCGGAATTTCAGAGTCATGGGATAGATACGACAAATAGAGATTTTTGGCTGAATTTGCGATACAGGGGTATAACTTATTAAGTTCAGAAAGACTACGAAGAGCAGGAGGAGGTGTATTATTATATATAAAGTCCTGCCTTCATCCCCTTGTAGTATCTAAACACGAAACTGAAAACAGTAATGTAATTTTCGTTCAACTAAATCGTCCATTCTCAAAAAGTAGTAATTGGGCCCTTTTGTTATCGACCTCCAGCTCAAACAAATACAATAGACGAAGAACTCTATGAACAAATATTGGAAATTAGTTCTCAGAACGAAAGCGTAATATTCGGTGATTTAATATTCCCGTTACTAGTTTGGGGCGGCTCGCTTACAATACATTCGGGCACACTCTCTATTCAATCTCCAAGAAAGTGCTTTATACCAAAAACGTGGATCATCCAACGAGAGGCGAAAATATTCTAGATCTTATTTTCACAGCTAGCGAAAATCTTGTCAGTAACGTTAACGTCGGATCCGAATTTATAGCATTGACCACCGGGCGATTACTTTCAGTATTAACATCAGTAAGACAAGCGAAGTCGAAAAGTAAAGAAAAAGTTCTTGATTATCGAAAGGCAGACTTCAGAAAACTAAAAAGAATCTTACGAACACCGATTGGAATGTTATCTCAGAAAGTAACGACATAAATGTAGCATGGCATGAATTCCCGGTAAGCTTAACTTAGCAATACAATCCTCAATACCGATGCGATATAGGCGATCTTTTCAAAACATTAAACCGAAATGGTGGACCCGCGAAATCAAGGACAGCCTTGCAGCTAAAAAGCGTGCATATGAAAAACACATAGAAACACAAAATGAAGACGACAAACGCGATCACGACAGAATTAGACGAAATACGAAAAAACTCATTAAACAGAGCAAGAAAAATTTTGAAGTACTATTGCCGAATGAGCAAATCAAACCCTAAAGATTCTACAGCTATGTTAAAAGGAAAAAGAAATGACGTCAACCATAGGACCGTTGGAAATGGAAATGGCGCACACACAGAAAATGAAGTATCTATGGCGGATACTCTAAATAACTTTTTTTGCATCAGTCTTCACAGTGGAAAACACGCAAAATCAACCCATCCCGAAAACCCAGAACAAAGGTACTTGCCTCAGCTCATTAACCTTTCAGGAATGTGACATTTTGCTCGCGATAAATAACATGAAGATAAAAAAAGCTCCTGGTCCTGATAAAATTTCGCCACGCATATTAAAAGAAGCAAAGAACGAAATAGTAAAACCACTTTCCATCTTATTTAATAAGTCTTTACTCACCGGAAATGTACCGTGCGAATGGAACTAGCAAATGTCACACCCATATTTAAAAAAGGAAGCAGTCGCAGCCCGGAAACTATCGCCCAATCAGTTTAACATCAGTTGCTGGAAATTAATGGAATCCATCATAAGAGACAAAATCGTTAAGTTCTTAGAAGAAAATGACATAATCAAAGACTCGCAGCATGGATTCAGAAATAAACGCTCATGCCTCTCAAACTTACTTGATTTTTACAATAGTGTATTCAAAATGTACGACAACACGAGGGCAGTAGACGTAGTTTACCTCGATTTTCAAAAAGCGTTCGACAAAGTTCCTCATAAGCGTCTCATTAGCAAAGTAAAAGCTCATGGTATACAGGCCATCTTTCATATTGGATAGAAAACTTGCTGTCAAATCGTAAACAAAGGGTGGTAATAATGGAAATTCTTCTGACTGGACCAGTGTAAATAGTGGTGTTTCCTCAAGGATCAGTTCTCGGACCTATCCTGTTCTTAATATACATAAATGACATTGACGAGGGAATCACATGCAGGATATCGAAATTTGCTGATGACACGAAAATCACAAACATAGCCTCTACAGAATCTCAGCGCCAACTCATACAAAACGACTTAAACACGCTAACAGAATGGTCAAAAACATGGCAAATGAATTTCAACCTTGAAAAATGCCATGTACTACATATCGGTAATAACAACCCTCATAAAAGTTACGTGATGAACGATTTCCAACTAACAAGTGTTGATAAAGAAAAAGATTTAGGCTTTTATAATCTCGAAAGATCTCAAACCGAATAACCAAATTATAGAGGTAGTAAAACTGCAAAAAAATTTTGGTTGGCTTTATTGGACGAACTTTCAGTTTCAAATCTGAAAAAGTTATACTCACTCTTTTTAACTCGCTTGTTCGCCCCCATCTAAAATACTGTGTGCAGTTCTGGTCACCTTATTATAAAAAGGACATAGATAAACTAGAAAAAATTCAGCGCAGAGTAACCAAAATGATACCTAGATTGCGAAATAAATCGTACGAAAATCGGCTCAAAGAACTTAACTTATTCCCACTAACAAAACGAAGGATAAGAGGTGACCTCATCGAAGTATTTAAAATCTTCAACGGATTTACGAACGTAGTCCCAGAAAATCTTTTCACGCTAGACCGGTCAAGCTCAACTAGAAACAACGGATTTAAAATAAGCAGGAAACGGTTTGTAACGAACGAAGCAGAGTACTTCTTCACAAACCGTGTTGTAAACGTATGGAATGGGCTGCCGTCAGACGTAGTAAACTCAAATACAAAAGAATCATTTAAAAGTCGTCTCGATAAATATTTCATATCAAATCCCCGGTTGTCACTGTTTATCTCGGAATAATAAATTTATCTCGCGGGCCTCTGAAACTTACTCTCATTGCGTAAATGATTGCGAGTCGCGTCTACACAACCCCTCCCACACGTCTCAGACAGCCCCGAGTAAACGGTCACTACTACAACTTTTGACCTGTGACTGGCTGTGGTTCAGTAAGGGCCCTGTCAGTTAGTGACCACCATCGGGATTTATATACCAGGGGTCACTGCTGCAGGGGGCATTGAAGTGCACGGCGTCCTACTTGGAAAGTGCACTACCGCAGTGGATTGAAACGGAGCTGGGGCCTGATTGACTGCTGCCTCCCAAGAAAGCGCCAGGCAAGGCTGCCGCACCACCCCTGAACTTCCATACTGAGCCACAAACCCAAAACTACATTAGACCTCATAACACACACAGATAGCCCCGAGTTAACGGTTACCACTACTACTCTCGACCTGTGACGGGCTGTGGTTCAGTTGGGGTCCTGACAGTTAGTGACCACCATCGGGATTTAAGGTACCAGGGGTCACTGCTGCAGGAGGCATTGAAGTGTACGGCGTCCTACATGGAAAGTACACAATCCGCAGTGGATTGAACGGAGCTGGGGCCTGATTGACTGCTGCCTCCCAAGAAAGCGCCAGGCAAGGCTGCCGCACCACCCTTGAACCTCCACACTGTGTTCACACCATTACAAAACACACATAACATGACCTATCTTTCAAGCACTAAACCTACCCCCACAAACTAGTAGTAGTTAGCCATAGATTACAGCTTTCAACTTTCCTCACAAATTCCATGCAGTTTTTCTATATTGCATGGTATCACTTCTTTTCCGGCCAGCTTCGGCTGGAGGGATGGGTGGGTGAGGAGGAGCCTTCTACTTCCTATCCTTTCTCTCTTATTATCTAGTTAGTGTAGTATAGTTAAAGCAAACAGTCTTGTAAGGACCTATCGGTCTGTTGCTGTTTGTGTTTCCTTTGTATTCCTTTGTATTCCAACCCTTTGTGTTCCGTGTGATTCCAACCCTTTGTGTTCCGTGTGATTCCAACCCTTTGTGTTCCGTGTGATTCCAACCCTATGTGTTCCGTGTGATTCCAACCCTATGTGTTCCGTGTGATTCCAACCCTTTGTGTTCCAAGTGATTCCAACACACACACTCACACCCGCACAAAAACGTTAAAATCCATGAGTCTACGGAGTTTGTTAAATACGGCAAGACGTTACCGCAGAGTTTTTCCTGTAATCTAATCTCTGAAAAGTGTTTTTAGCCCAAAACCCCCCTTCAAAATTATTCAATCGACATGGGACTAAGCCGCTTACCACCTACGATTTATTTGCAATTTTTTGAGCCTACTCTCATATAAATTGAATTTACAATTTCGGCTACGCATAACAGACACACAGACAGACACACAGACACACAGCTACTCCTATAGTATATTAGATAGGAAGAACAGATACCAGGATACCTATTAGTGTATAACGGGGGTATCTGCTGCACTACATACTATTAACTATCAAACTACACGTAATGGAACAGTTGGAAAAGGATACTACGCCCCTAAAGAAGATAGTAACATGGAAGTTTCGTAGCGAAGAATGAAAGGATATGAAGTATGCTAACTGTCTAACATACTGTCACTAGTTCGGTAAATTTATGTCTAGCGAGCATTGGTAAATCTGCCGTCGCCTAGAGGGATATTATTGCGATCCGTGCACCGCGCGGCGAAGTAAGTATAAGGATCACCGCGTACACTCAACGGGTTGTGTTGTCCATGCATTGCGCTCTGCCCTTATTTCCATCATATTTCTTCCCAGTCCATACGAGGTGAGTTTACAACATAACCGAGAGTAACATACATACATTGTGAATGCACACATGTCATATTTAAGGTCAAATTAGGTGCAGGAGGCCTATTGGTGTGATAACTAGTGAGGAGGCCGTGTCGACCACCACCGGGCACCGGGCAGTGGTGGTGGTCGCCCCACCACCACCACCCGGTGCCCGGCGGTGGTGTTGGTGGTCATCCATTGTCTGGTGGCGCGACGTTCAAATGTACTCACAAGCATCACTCAGGCCCATTTTTTTCTACATGAACGCCTAAGACAAGACAAGCGAACACTAACATAGCTATTATTTTCATGTCAGAAATGATAAATTAGGCTGGTAAAAGTAATTCGATATGTGTAAAATAATTATCAAAACATTGATGCGCCGCCTTGGACTCGTTTGTGTTGGTACGTCTGCACATCTCTCCACGCGACGGGCAGTTGACGACGATTCTTGTATATCCCAGGCGTGAGGTTACGACGGTCGGCAAAATCCACAAGCCGGGACTCGACGAGCATTCTTGAATATAGCCAAGTTACTGTAGCAGGGAAGTGAGAGTGTGTGTGTGACGTGGTGGAGGTGGTGGTAAGTCAGTGCTTGTAGGTGTGTGTGTGTGTGTGTGTGTGTGTGTGTGTGTGTGTAATCACCTAGTTGTGTTCACCTAGTTGCATTTTACAGGGCCTGAGCAGCGCTCGTATGGCCCGTTCCCATATCACATTATGTTATCATCATCCCTTAGTGCGTAGTGTTGGCCGAAGGCCATACCCAGGAGGCGGGTCACACAACCCCCGCTAACCGCACGGTACCCATTTCCACTGCTGGTGGACAGGGGCTCGGGTTTTAAGAAGACCCCGTCTGTCTTCGCTTCGCCCGTGGGATCGAACCGGTACTTCTCGGTTGTGAGCCGAGCGGCTAACCTATACACTATGGAGCTCCCCTAACGGAGTGTGGTGTGTGTGTGTGTGGGTGTTGTGTTGTGGTGTGTGTGTTTGTGTGTTGTTGTGTGTGTGTGTTCCCCAGTGTGCTCCAGCAACATAGCAGTGACACGGAGTTATAAGGACTAATGAGGGATAAATAACTATCTGTGCTTGATTGATATATTAGAGAAGTAAGTTTTTTTTTTTTTTATATAAATTGATATGATGAAAAGTTCGAAAGTTTCCACATTCCTTTACCCAAGCCTTGTCTAGAAACTCACAACTTAATTGAATTATTTCTATATTCCCCTCGTCTCTCTCTCTCACTCTCTCTCTCCTGGGCCTCGTCTCTCTCTCTCTCTCTCCTCTCATCTCTCTCTCTTCTCGCTCGTCTCGTGCTCTTCCTCTCTCTTCTCTCTCTTCTCTCTCACTCTCTCTCTCTCTCTCTCTCGTCTCCTCTCTCTCTCTCATCTCTCGCTCTCTCTCTTTCTCTCGCTCTCATCTGTTCCTCTAATTAAGTAAGAAAAAAATGGCTGTATATGTCGCTCTAGGTGTATTTTCATGTGTATCAAAATTCAGATTGTTCACTTAATTTTAGATGGTTTTGCAAACAAATTCATAATTAATTTTCCAGGCTTGACTCATAGAATACCATTAAGCTCACTATTATTCTTATTTACATCATAGGGAGGGACTGGTAGGAAAAAATAACAAATATGAAAACAAATATAAAAAGCACGCTAGCTTCACAACCCTATAAAGCAGAAGAGAAAAAGACTTAAAAAAAGGGAGGGAGAGATGGTCAATTTACTTACTGTTTTAGGCATTCACACAAGCACTTCAATTTTATACTCAATATAAAGCCTGCCTTCCCAGCCTCAGCTGTTTCGCCCTTGTATTTGGAACAGCCCGTCCGGGTGGCAGGTTGGTAGAGACTGAAGCTCGGGCAAATGTTCGCGTCCCTTGCATTTCGGTCAGCGGTTCGAGTCCCATAGTTCGTGCTGACGTGGCGGCGCTTTGTATAGTCCATTAACCTTGTAGTTGGTACTTTGCAAAGTGTCTAGAATATGATGGAAAATCTTATCTTGTTATTGTTGTTAAACAGATTTGTCATCCTCACAAATTCTCATCTTTTTTCCCTTGTCCCTTATCTATATATTCTCTGCTACCTTTGTGCGATGATCACGCTTAACGTATTAGCTGGGAAAAACTCACTCACTGGGAATGTTGCGTAAGTGGTGTTGTTGACCTGTAAGGAGTGCAGCAAGTAGGTTACAGTGTGACTCTATTACGAAAGCTGTGACTGTCATACAATATAGTCGCCACTGCACTAATGTCGACCCCAAGGGCGCCATATACAATTAACGAATGTTAGCATCACTCACAGACTTGTTTGTGCCACTGAAGACACGTACATAATATAAACAACTGTGTAATGCTGCTGTGTGTGTCAGTGTCGTAGCCACGACATTAATTGCCGTGGCGACTATAGTTGTTATTGACGTAGTGTACCAAGCCTGGTTTTGTAAAGAAAGTATTTCCCCACCATTTTTTTCTTACTACGTATTGTATCAAAATAGTGTCTGCTTTAGTGTTTATAGTAAAACAAGCTATTTGCAATAAGTAGAGATACAAAATCGTAAGGATCAACGTGTAATCTCACTTTTGTAAGTATGTTTTTGTTAAAGAAAGTATTCCCAAACATTAGTTTTCTTACATATTGTAGTACAGTATTGTCTGTTTTGTGTTTATTAGTAATTACGCTAATTAAAATTCCAGTTTTAAAGACACCTAATTTTTGTTGTGTATAGATGTAAACCAAACTGATTTACGATTAATGAAGATTAAATGAAAAAAAATACGGTCATAATGATGAGCGTAATATGACCGAGACATTTTTGTTTCCTTACATCAGAATGGAAGTCACGTTCATACTTGCATTTCATGATATTTGAGTCCTTTTAACCTTTCACCTTTAAACGTGACCCATAGTGAAAATATGTGGCGTTAGGATTAAAAACAGCGCCCTAGAAAAATAATAACAACAAGCTAAATAAATTAAATATGCTGAATTGTAACCAATTTTTTTATCTTTTTGGCCTCGTATTATTTTTTCTTTCTCTGTTTCTATACGTCTCTATTCACATTCATTCTTTCTATATTCCTCCATTATTCAACATTTTATTCTTTATATCCGCTTTCATTATTTTCTTACTGTATTTTCTAACCCTTTCTTCTTTATTCAGGCGGTTCGTATCATGTTTCTTTATTTTATATATTATCTTTATATAGGGACTGGCACTAAGGCGGGTCTTTTTGTTACTGGTCTCTTTATTTTTTAGTCACCTTGGCAAGTCCTTTGTGATGTAAATTTTTTTTCTTCAATCAGAGCATTCTTTGTATATATCTAATGACACCCATTATTTTTCTTTATTTATTTATTCCTGCACATTTTTTGCTATGGAAACATTTTGATTGTTTCGCGTGTGTGCGCCCAATATTGACAAAACCTAAGTTGTTAGAAATTTTTTATTTTTTTGTTAAATTTTTTCTTTTTAAAGTATATAATATTTCACCAGCATAAAAGACATCGCTAACATTAAAAAAAAAGATATACTCCGTAGCATCTAGTCCGACATTTATATTTTCTTATATACTTATACTTAAGTTTATATTTGTGTTCGAGACATACGTATATTCATAAGGACGAGTAAAAAAGATATACTGCGTCACTTTGTACATTACATATTTTTTATATACTCATACGTAGGATTCAGGGTTTATTTCGACTTATCTTACTGTGTGTGATAAGATACCTTCAACGTTGACGACGTACCTTGACGATGACCTTGGAAAGAAGACCTGATATTTTTTCTTCATACAGACTGATCCGTAAATATATTGACGTTAGTATTGCTATCTATTAGTGCCTCATAATCGGTTTAGAGTGTGCTATTTCTACTTTTCTCGCCTTCCTACGACTTAAATATCTTAAAATCTTTCACAGATGAATTCAAAGACACTTAAACTAAATAAGTTTTACAATGTTCTTTCTACACCTTACTGATCCAAATATCTCTTCTCTTTTTATTTATATTTTTTTTCCGCCTTCCTACGACTTCAATCTTTCAACAGAGGAATTTAAAAGAACAAACAAAAAAAAATTAGACTACCCCCCTTTTTTATGTCTATTTTTATATGTCTTTTAATCCGGGAAATCGGTGGAGGAGACTGAAGATGGGGAAGAGAAGAGAGAAGGGAGGAAGGGGAGGAGGCAAGAGAAGAGAGGAGTAGAGAGTAGGAGAAGAAGATAGAAGGAAAAAACACATGAGAGAGAAAACAAAAACTGAAAATGGAAAAGAGAGAGAGAGAAGAAAAGGAGGAGTAGGAGAGAAGGAACATAAGAAATAAGGAAGCTACAAAAGGGCCTTGAGGCCTACACGTGGTAGTTCCTTTACTAACACGTGCCTACATCAGGACGCAGAAGTTAGGTGGTAAGAAGAAAAACCACACATGATAGAAAGACGGAAATCAGGAAAGGAGGAGGAGAGGCAGGCGAGGAGAGTTTAGGGTGTAAGGAATTATGTGACCAGATTTTTTAAGCTAAAAAGCGGACATTATATATATCTAGATATAACCAATATAGATATATATATGTATATATATCGATTATATTATATAATGTATAATATATATATTATATATATCTGATAGATATATATATATATGTTATATATATATATATATATATATATATATAATATATATATATATATTATATATATATATATATATATATTATATATATATATATAGATTATATATTATTATATATAATATTATATATATTATTTATAGTATATATATATTATACATATACTATATATATATATATATACATTATATATTATATATATATAGATATATATATAGTATACAATATATATATATATATATATACATATAGATTATATATATATATATACTATATATATAATATATATATAGATATATATATATATATATATATATAGTGTGTGTATATATACATATATATATAATTATATAACTATTATATAAATATATATATTATATATAATATAGTAGTATATATGTAATATTATATAACATTAGTGTCTATATATATATATATATATATATATATATATATATATATATATATATATAGTATAATAAATAGATAGTAGGGGAGTGATAGGGAGGTGGTTATGGATGATTTATTTATTTAGTTGAACGTAATTTTGAATGGTGCTATTTAATTTATCAGAATAACGAATTATATCAATGGATAGCTACGTTAATTCCGCTTCTATTGATATGCTCCATGGTAACAGTTGTCCCTCCCAATATATTGAAATGACGAAGAGTTTAAGTGAATAGTAAGTTCTTCATATTTCTTCAGTCTCATAAGGCATTTTCTTTAGTGGTGTTTCTGATATTATCTGATAATATTATAGAACAGACTTTCAAACATTTACGAAGATAACACAGATATCATATTAACTGATAACCATAGAAGGGAAATGGGAGTGATGTGTGCGTGAACACTTTTTGACATTGCCGATCAGCCTCCACTATAAAAGATAACAAAATAGTCCTAGGCGGGTTGGCACGGGGGGGGGAAAGGCGGCAGTAACAAGTCCATGTAATACAGTACAGTAGTCTTTAGTCACCATAAACACCCACAATATACACAATCGACAAAATAACATAATACAAAAAACATAATACTAATACCACATAACCCCCATCCCAAACAGAGTTTTTCACGCATTACACCCAGGGGGCTGAGAATGGACCGAGGGTTGCCGGGTGTGGCGGGTGGCGGGGGAGAGCAGGATTCGTGACCCGGGGCAGCAGCGAGCCATCCTGAAGAACGTCATGTGATCTCCTTTGCCTTCACCTTCCTCCTTCAACGGCTTTCAATTCCATGAGTAACCCTGCAGTCATCCCATTAATAGTGAATATGTGTGTGTGTGTGTGTGTGTGTGGTGGGTGGGTGGGCTGTGTGTGTGTGGTGTGTGCGTGGGGGTTCGGTGGGTGCGTGTGTGTGTGCGGTGGGTGGAGTGAGAGAGAGAGAGAAGAGAGAGAGAGACGATAGAGAGAAGAGTAGAGAGAGAGAGAGAGAGAGCGAGAGAGAGAGAGAGAGAGAGAGAGAGAGAGAGAGAGAGAGAGAGAGAGATAACGAGAGAGAGAGAGAGAGATAGAGAGAGAAGGAGAGAGAGAGAGAGAGAGAGAGAGAGAGAGAGACGAGAGAGAGAGACGAGAGAGAGAGAGAGAGAGAGAGAGAAGAGAGGAGAGAGAGAGAGAGAGAGAGAGAGTGTGAGAGAGAGAGAGAGCGAGCGAGCGAGCGAGCGTGAGCGAGAGAGAGAGAGAGAGAAGAGAGAGAGAGAGAGAGAGAGAGAGACAGAGAGAGAGAGAGAGAGAGAGAGATAAGAAGAGAGAGAGAGCATGGAGAGAGACATACTAGCAGAGGACCTATAACGCTCACTAAATACTACTACGTGATAAGATTATAATGTGATGATAATAATTTCATTATTTGACATATTGAAAGTTTGAAGTGGTGATGAGGAAGGAGAATAGTATATTCCCAATTGCATAGTTTTATATTGGCAATAATGCATTTCTCCTATTATGATAACTAAAATCGCTCCTTTCCAATAATGATAATAAATAATACTAGAATTACAGCCAGGATTACAAGACACCTGACTTAATTAAGACTGTTTGTTAAGACTTGTTGATTGCCCTTCAAGCATAAATTAGACACTATTTTCTACACCTCCAACAACAGTTTGCGCATTATGCGTTTATGTTAAATTTTGTTTTTTTTGCGTTATGGATTTTTTTTTATGATACTTACGACTCGTAGCGAGAAAGAAAGTAAAATAGTTCATCTATTATCACTGTACTTATAATCAAACTTTCTTTACTAACACTGGGCTACATAACACGCAATGAAATTACAGTATATTTCCCTTCTTCCTGGGGACCCTAAACTTCTTATATTAACACTACAAACATTTATGAAATTACGGTCTATTTCCCTTCATTTCAGGACACACTTGGCACTGTGTCGCTAACTGTAATCTTACGGCGCGATGGTGTGTCCCTTGTTGCTGTCGGTGCCCCTCACTGTTAAGCAAGCTGTTAAGTTTCAAGTATAGCCTTGGCCACTGGTGAGCATGCTGCTTGCTCCGACCTACATCGGCCGCACAAGTTTTCTCCTCGTTCCCTGGTTCTCTTGTGCTGCCAACGGGGATCTATCCGGCTGGCGGGCGTGGCTCCACTATGTCGGCTAATGTACATACTTAACTAAGGTAGGTATCTCCCCTATGGTCCGCTAAATGTACATACAGTTACCTAACTAAGATAGGTATGGACCACATAGGGCTGTTAGTTCCCAACCTTGTTTGGCTCGAGGCACCCTGTCATAACATTTTTAGAAGTTTACCGTGGGCGGGCACCTGTGTTTGTTAAACCTCGTGTCCAATATTTCAACTATTAAACTCTTTATCGACAAAGCCAATAAGATTTAAGATTTTGAAACACTCAACCTCGGTAACGGAATGGGCCTCGGTTACGGACTTCATCTGCATACCGGACAAGTGGACCAAACTATTCATAAGTCCACCGCTTAAAAAATGGTTTCCCGCTCGGCCACGGCACCACCTTGGACTCAGAATAGAAGCCTTCTGAGTCTGTACAAAGTCCTGTGTACAGCACATAGTAGTTTACGGTATAAAACAAACACTGGCCAATTATTTTTAGCTTTTGTTTGTAATAAACGTAATGTCTAGGTTATACATACCACTACGTTTCCTTAATACCCATAATGCTTATTCATAATCATATTTCATATTTTTATTGTCTCTATTTATAAACATTTAATATGAACAGTAATGGCGTCCCGGCCCGCGAGTGCAGCAACCGACTTTTTAACGCAACAGGACACTTCAATTCCCATTAATCCATTAAATCGAGCGTCGAGTGTACGGTTGTATTGTGTGAGCATATGGTACCGGAGTACGATTCCGCAGACCACCAGAGAGTATTGTAAGAGAGAGAATAGGTGATAGAAAAAAATATTCTTTTCATATTTATAATAAGATTTTATTTTCTTGGGACCCCCTGATATAAGTGTGCTTGGAGTGTAGATATAATTCCTATATCCACTCAGTCACAAATTTGTTCCCCCATGTAGGGGATTCCAAGTACTCGCAGCTGACGGGTCCAAGCGGAAGAGGTGATTTATGACTCGCTTCTTCGTGTTTTCGTCCTCTTCTACCACTCGCCGCAGTGTGGGGTAACCTGATCTCCTCCACCAGGTACTCATTACTCATGTTCTCTTCCCTCATACCTGTACAGTGTACCATACAGGGGCGCATCCGGGGGGGGGTGGGCAAGGGCGGCCATACAACCCCCCAGAAATTTCCTTCCTTGTAGAGAAATACAATTAAATACACTAAAAGTCAGTTAAAAAATAAATTACATATTCTAGCGAAGTGGGACCGCGTCACCTTACCGTGTACACCATACCTTTGTGTGTTTGGCACTTCTATCATTCACGTAATGCCTTGGAAATATTTAACTCTTCAAAACTATTGTGTGCAGTCAGCCTGAAATAAGAAATAAGGCCTGAAAAGGAATCAGCTGATGACAGAAAAAATTACCAATCACTAACCAGCTATATAGTGGGAAATTTAGCGATTTACTAGACTGGCTGCGGCAAAAAACTTCTGAACCCCCCCCCAAATAATGTTCCTGGGTGCGGCCCTTGTGTACACACTATACCTCCCAAACACACTATGAACTTTCTAACATTATTACTCCATATTTATCATAATCTTTTCCTCATACCTGTACACTCACTTTACCGCCCTAACACACACTATAGGAATAAGACTTTCTATGTAACTAGAAGTTTCCTAAAATAAATAGGGTGGTGAATGGTTTGGATGGACTCAGTCGTTGGTGTTAAGTGCGAGTCATAGGGAATTTTTCAAAGAGGCAAGACAGCTTTATGGATGGGATAAGGGTGGATGTAGTAGTGGTGTAAGTACAGGAAATACCACGTGTAGGTCCTCGCGGCTCTTTAGCTTCCTTATTTTTTTGTTCTTAACCAGTATTGTTCTGTGGGTTGACGAACAGAAACAAGACAGAGGAAGACGAGTACATGCGGCTACAATTTCTGTCTCACTTGCGCCATAAACTAATAACAGGGTGGTGGTAGTAACAGTCACCGAGGAGATCATTCCTAACTGCAGCGGTACCCCATGGCCAGCATCTACCTGGTCTTGCTCTCCTCTCCCCCCCTCATCATCGTTCTGTTTGTCGATCTCCTAACGGTATAACTTTGATTTTTTTAGGGCCACGGTAGGGTTGTGCAATGCATGTACCTTTTTGTTTAGTAATATGACAGTGTAAAATCTTTGCTTCTTCAGGTTCCTGGTTAACAAAGAGGGACAGAGAACAATCTGTGTCGAAATTTTGTCGCCCACCTTCCAACAAATGCGCCACCCGTACCATATGCTCATCATCCCCCGCAAGCATGTGGACAGGCCTTGGAAGATGGATTCATCCAGTCCACTACAACAACAACACGCCGTTCCTTCACTCACCGTCCTGGCTTCTTAATTAAGGGCCCGTTCACGATCTTCTTCATTCAGACTTGCCTCGCGACGGAGACCAAGATCCAAAAAAAGGTCAACGACTTTCTGTGTCATGCTGTGTGCGTGGCAATCGGTCCCGTCATGGGGTTGGCGTCGAGGCCTTGGGAGTCGTGAAGGGGGCGCGAGGGGGTCCCGACTGTTTGGTGCATGCCTCCTAAAAATTGAATTTACACTCGGTCGGGGCGGGGTGTCCCCTGCGTTGCGGACTCAAAAAACGTACAGGAAAAGTCGGCTGCTCCAGTGCCTGCGTGACTGTCCGGTCGTCGAAGGGTTCCGAACTTCTGGCGCCGACCAGTCCGGGGGGCCGTACTGCGGGGAACCGAATCGGGGGCCGCTATGGGACTGAGCACGGTGTTATTTTAGCGTAGGAAGAGACTGAAGAAGAGAGAGGAAGGAGAGAGAGAGAGAGAGAGAGAGGAGAGGAGAGAGAGGAGAGAGGAGGGAGAGAGAGAAGAGAGAGGAGAGAGAGCGAGAGGAGAGAAGAGAGAGAGAGGAGAGAGAGAGGAAGAGAGAGAGGAGAGATAGGGAAGAGAGACGAGAGAGAGAGAGGGAGAGAGAGAGATAGAGAGAGAGAGAAAGAAAGAGTAGAGAGAAGAGAGGTGAGAGAGAGCGAAGACGAGAGAGGAGAGAGAGAGATATAGGAGAGATAGAGGATAGAGAGAGAGAGAGAGAGAGAGAGAGAGGAGAGAGAGTGGAGAAGAGAGAGAGAGAAGAGAGAGAGGCAGAGAGGAGGGAGAGAAAGAGAAGGAGAGAGAAAGAGAGAGGGAGAAAAAGAGACGATGAAAGAATGAGAAGAGAGAGACGAGAGAGAGAGAGAGAGAGGAAGAAGAGCAGAGAGAGAGAGAGAGAGAGAGTAGAGAAAGAGAGAGAGAGAGAGATGGAGGAGAGTAGAGAGAGAGTAGGGGGAGGGAGAGGAAAACGAAATTTTTGGTATATTTTTTATATTATTAATTATTATTGTCGTCAATCTTATCCACATAAATATAGTCATATCTTTAGAGCCAGTGTCTTTAGCGCTATACTGCTGTCCGCAGTGTCTTTAGTGCCTTGGCGATTGTTATCAACCATGTCGTAGTTGTTGGGTATTCATTAATAATATATGGAGGGCACAATAAGTATTTTGTGGCCTCAGTCAAGGTGGGAACAACGACAAAAATGTGTGGACAACAAATAAAACAAACAGTGTGACCGACATTGTGGCGTCGTTCACTACACAAGCGAAGGTTTTGAAAAGTGTGTAGAGGGATGGTCAGAGTGCTGGCTCACGATCCTCAACCACTAGGCGTCAGTCAGTCGCACCCGGCTGGGAATTACTGCAGCTGACGGCAAACCCGTGGGTTTGCGTCGTGCTGTAACTACGTGCCGCGGCAAAATATCTCTCCTTGGCCGCATGACGCCATCTCAAAGTTTGATCTTTAAATTTTTCAAAAACACCCTATAGTTTTGCAACTAATCGCCGACAATCGGCAGACTATCGCCGATTATGTCGCCCTAAACTACGGCAAAACACCGTCGGCTAACCGGCACTCGCGGCCGACGAAAACGGTCATGGAAGGCTGCCTATATCCGGCCCCCGGTGTCACGGTCCACAGCACGGCTTGGAAACAGTCGCTCTCTAATGAGCGGCCAACCGGTGGTTGCTGTACATGGGCCGACTGTCGGCGGGACTGTATTCCGCATAAATAAAATACGGGGCAAACCAATATTGGCGGTTAAATTCGTTTTAAGGTCCGAACTTTGACGATTATTGGCCGACAAAATTCGCGGACTAAGTCATTTTTTTTTTTTTTTTTTTTTAACAATTGAAAGCTTACTTGACCCCTTGCTGCTTACTGCTGATGATATTTAATGCCAGAGAAGAAGGGAATACTACGCTTCTTCTTAATTTCACAGCTTTGTATTTTATCATAGTTACCCATATTATCAGGTATAAACATTAGCAAATTCTAAAGCATGAGACCTTAAAAAAAAATAGAATGGATTTTTTGCTCAGACCTACGTTAAAAAAAAAAAAAACAAAAATATGACTATAGACGCCTAACAGAACTCACCTAGGAAACCCAGCTAAACCACATCGCCGATTTTTTGAAAGGCTTCACCCCCCTCCAAT
>JACEEZ010009051.1:45000-47500 GCA_016584305.1 Chionoecetes opilio
AAAAGTAGATTAAATGTATATATTTGGTGCTGTAATATCAAGATCAAGAGCTGGAACTGTCGCCGAAAATAGGAACACTCGCCGATGTGAAAAATAGGAAGAATCGCCGACGTCGGCGATAATTCCTATCGGCGACAATTCCAGATACCTGTGAAGAGTGTGGTTTAAACAGGCCTGACCGCATACTGGAACCTTTGCAGATATGAAGTACAGTAAGTGTACTATATGCTGATGTAATATCATTCAGATAAGCTTGGAGCAGTGCTTATGCAGTTTTACCATTAGAAATATTTGGGAGAAACAACGTCATACGGACTGGTGGTAGCGTTACAAGACTCGGGAAAGTTATTTCACCAGACTTGACGTTCTCCTCTCATGTCACACCACTGTAGCTCTATTATTGTGGTCCTAAAGTTAAGCCCGTGCTTCTAAATGTACAATTTATGCTAATTTGTGCCCTATTATCAGCAAAATTCTACAGAAACTACTACACGTCACAGAGACTAGCGTCAGGTTGATAAGACATAAAAATGATTTCATCCGTTTTAAAAGTTCTCATGTCATTGACATTGTATATTCTTTTTCGTGGTCTTAAGGTAAGTCCGAGCTTATGGATGTACATCTATGTGTTTACTTGCGTCCTGTTATCTGTAATTACTCATTATTTCTACGACGATACTCAACGAAGCGTCTCTGCCATGTTATTGTTTTTCTCTGACGTCACGTTTTAAGCCGTGATAAGCGACCCCAGACCCTCGCTTGCCACGGCTTGCAGTAACTTGCGCTAGCTGGGCAAGCCGGTGTGACGTTACAGAAGATCCGCCGTGCCGGTTGGTCCAGCGCATGCGCAGAACTTTGTTTTGTAAACAAACAGACGATGCAATATATTTGGTCCTGACAGCTCTGCATGCAAGATGGATTCTTACAATATAACGCCGACATTCGATCAAGAATGGCTGAATTCAAAGTTAAGATGGACTTTATTCACTACACATTAGTCACTGGGAAGCCTTACCTAGGTTTGACAGCAAATGATGTATATACTACTACGTGTAGTAATTAAGGAATTTACGTGTAGGAATTACGTGTAGTAAGGAATAAGGTACGTGTAGTAAGAAAGGATTGCTCAGAACATTTATATTATTGGGTATATGTATAGCCTACTGTATACAGCAAAAGGTTGAAAAGTAACCCAACATCTGGCTTCCAATTCGTGGAAATTAAGGTAGAGTGCCATCTGTCACTCCAGGATAATTTGAAATACGCCATAAAATGCATAATACTTCAAAATGTTGATTTATAAATGGTGAACAGCTTCGTCTTGTACCTACGTATATATTGCTTCCTATTTTAATACGACTCAAATTTACTCCATAATATGTAAAACCTGTGCTACGGATCTTCCATAACGGTCGGTCCATCCATACCGCCCTAGAGCGTGATATTTGGTCCGAGTGACAGCCCGCGTCGTCTGTTTGTTTACATGCACCGAGTTCTGCGCATGCGCTGGGCCAACCGGCACAGCGGATCTTCTGTAACGTCACACCGGCTTACGAAAAGTGCCTCCTCAGTTAACAGAAACTGCAAGCTTCTGCAAGCCGACTTATGGCGGCTTGCTCACCAAAATTCGCCTATAAGGGATTTCTCCTCTTAAGTCAGGTTGGGTTACATAACCAATGTCCAGGTTAGGTTAGTGAACTAGCTTCTTGTCGGTCCTTGTGCAAGACAGGATCAGGAAAGTACAGGTGCGTGTGTGCGTGCATGCGTGTGTGCGTGACTGGTTGGTGCACGGGTGGATGTACTATAATATTTATAGTCGCCATGTTTTGTGGTGACAGGCGTATGTGTGGTGCGTGCTGGGCGTGCACAGGGTGGGCTACGTGATGATCTGCTACGGGGTGTGCGCCGCCCTGTGCTCCATTACCGTCAGTCCGCTGGTCAAAGTGGTGGGCCGCACGCCCCTCTTCACCATGGGCGCCGTCATCAATGTAGGCGTCATCATCACTCTGATCTGGTGGCGGCCTCACCGCGACGACACAGCCACCTTCTTCCTGCTGGCCGGCCTGTGGGGCGTGGCTGACGCCGTATGGGTGACACAAATCAGTGGTACGTATACACCAACACTCATGTGACCGTGTTACTTAACGTGAAACCACTTTTAGGTTAGGCAAGAAAAACACAAACAGGACTGAATTATAACAGACCAGAGTAACTAAACTAACCATCACACAGTCACTGCCTATAGACACACGAACTGTCACAAAAACAGTTTCTATCCACGGACTAACTCATGTACAGGATATCTTACTGATAACCTATTATAGGTTAGGCAAGTAAAACACAAACATGATTTAATTCTAACAGACCAGAGTGACTAAACTAACTACAGTAAACCCTCGATAAACCGAACTTCGTTAAACCGAATGCCGTGCTGCCTTCGAACAAGCCTCTGATATATCGAACTCTAGCTCGGCATATGCGGCGATTGGTCAGCCGACCG
>JACEEZ010009051.1:55000-82500 GCA_016584305.1 Chionoecetes opilio
CAAGACAAATTGTATAACAGTACCACGTCCGAGGCACGACCAACGACCAGGGGATCGAATCCGAATCTGGTACTGCTATACAATTTGTCTTAATAAATTAACAAATTTCGTGTAATTCGTGTTCAGTCTTGACCGCGATAGATTAGTCATTGCTCCTCCCATCCAGTTGAGGTGGGTTTGATAATATCGTCTCCACATTTACACCTCTGTATGGTAAGGTGGCTACGACACCCTGACCAGGGATTCCAATCCGACCTGGTACATTTATACAGTAAATAATAATATTAACTGTCACACGATATAGGAAACAAGGAAAACATAAAAGAAAGCGGGAATTTTTTATACTGGTAAAATAAATAAAAGAAAATTGAAAAAGTTATTCCTACTCTGCTATCAATTTATTTCTTTTTTCTTTTCATGAAGCAAATCTATGAATGTATGCACGTATGTAGCACACTTTGATGTTTTTGTTGTTGTTGATTTGCCTTCCTTTTCACTGCATTAATTTATTTATAATTGTGTAGTTGTTTTAGTTGTTCCATGGAATATTGTCCAAAAATTGGAAACGCCGCATATAAAAGAAAACTATACCAATGTACTGGACTAGTTTGCTGTGTAAATGTTATTGTCTTTATTCTGAAACATTTTTTGGCGCCTAAATCCATGGGAGAGGATACATAAATGGCCGGAAAATTGTTTCTGCCATAAAGAATCCGGCACCCTCTTGTATATCACCCAGGAACGAGCAGGCCGGTTATTGAGGAATACTGAGTACGTTCCAGCACGCCGCTGAATAGTTGCACTCCGGAATACATAACACTGGGGAACAATTTGAAGAAAAAAAAATTGTTGAGTTAGATTTTTTAGCTTATTTAGACTAAAATTGGCATGCTGATTCCAAATCTGTAGTCATTTGTTTTCTAGCACGTCAAGTTTTTTCTCCACAGCTTACCCTCCAGATAAGCAAAGTTCCACTTGTGAGCCTCATTCAGCCTCATTCAGCTGAAATTCCAGTGCCAGTTTTCGAACAACTACCTCCTCTAGAAGATCTGAGTGATGTTGAAGAACGCAGTGACAGCAATGATGCAGATTTTGACATTCACGAGGATTCAGTTCGTAGGGGATTTGATCAGCACGAGTTGAATGATTTAGCACGTGATTTGGGCCTATCCAAAAAAGCTTCAGAAATACTAGCATCAAGACTGAACGAGAAAAACATACTTGAACAAGGAGTGAAGGTATCATAGAGAAAGTACATTTCTGCAGTACTTTCGAAGTGCCAGCGGTTTTGTGTTTTGCCATAACATTCCTGGTTTACTGAAGGAATTAGGGCTTTCAATCTACAATCCAAATGAATGGCGATTGTTTATTGATAGCTCAAAGCGGAGCTTGAAGTGTGTCTTTCTACACAATGGCAATTTGTTTGGCGCAGTCCCTATTGGGCATTCGGTCTGTCTTCGTGAAGAATATGGAGATGTAAAGAGAGTCATTGAGTTACTGCAATATGACAAACACAATTGGATCATCTGTGTTGACCTTAAAATGGTGTCCTTCCTTCTTGGTTAACAACGTGGATACACAAAGTATCCCTGCTTTCTCTGTATGTGGGATAGCAGAGCTCGAGAGAAGCATTGAGTTCAGACGAATTGGCCTCCGAGATCTGATCTTAAACCTGGAGATCCTAACATTGTACATGAGCCACTTGTTGACAGGAAGAAAATAATATTCCCACCTCTGCACATAAAACTAGGTCTCATGAAACAATTTGTAAAAGCATTGTCAACAGATGGCGACTGTTTGAAGTACATCATCTTGGCATTTCCTGGACTGTCAATTGAAAAAATCAAGGCCGGTGTGTTTGATGGTCCACAAATTCGACAACTCATCAAAGATGAACATTTCAACGGTACTATGTCAGACCTTGAAAAGAATGTTTGGCTATCATTCAAAGACGTCGTCAAGAACTTTCTTGGAAATACACGTGCAAGTAATTATACAGAAATTGTTCAGAAACTATTGGAGAGCTACAAAGCGCTTGGTTGCAACATGAGTATTAAAGTACATTTTTTGCATAGCCATCTTGCCAACTTTCCAGAAAATCTTGGTGCTGCTAGCGACGAGCAAGGTGAACGATTTCACCAAGATTTGAAGGTTATGGAAGAACGTTACCAGGGTAGATGGGATGTGCATATGATGGCTGACTATTGTTGGAGCATCAAACGCGATAGTCCTCAAGTTGAACACTCCAGACAAAGCTACAAACGTAAATTTTTACCTTAACCTGCACACAATTATAGCCTTATCCTTTCTAAAAACATGATAATGTTAAATAAACATTCTATTCATGCCTATTTCTTTCATAATTCATTGTATGTTAACATTTGCAATTTTTTATAAAATAAGCACTGTTACTGTTATGTACAGTATTTTTCATATTTTTTTAGTAAACGAAAATCCTACAGTTCAAAAACTTGACGTGATAGAGAAAAACTGGGATCAGTTTTGGATTCAGCACCCAAAACTTACTTAATAACAAGTGTCAGACCTAACTCAACAAAAATTTGTTCCCCAGTGTAATCAATCAATCATTGGGGGCATACGCCGGGGGGCGCGTCGCCTCGCCCACCCTACGACGCCACTCCCGGGGGTCACCACGCGCGAGTTCCCATGCAGGCTCCTTTCCCATACCAAGCAGCTCTCGACAAGAAACATCAACTTGCCCCAGCCACGAGCCTTGTGGGCGCCCCCTTGGCCTCCTCCACGCCGGATTGTCTCTTACAGATACAACCCGATGGTAAGGATCGTTTTCAGGGTAGCGTGTCACATGCCCATATAGCCGAAGTTGGCGCTGACGGACTATGCAGGTAATAGGCCTCGATTCAGTCTCACGGTGCAATCGCTGATTTGACACGTAATCATCCCAGCGATACCCCATGATTCTGCGAAGACACTTATTACCAAAGGCATTGATTCGTCTCTTCAAGTCACTATTTAGTGTCCATGTCTCACAACCATAGAGTAAGACAGGGATCACAAGCGACTTGAAGATCCGGATCTTTGTCCTCCTGCACAGGTACCGACAACGCCAAATATTCCCGCTGAGCGAGTCCATAACACCGTGGGCTATGCCAATCCGTCGTAAGACTTCTTGACGTGACCCGCCGTCATTATGGACTGCGCTACCAAGGTATGTAAGACTTTCCAAGATCTCAATGTCCTCGCCACACGCATGAACAGACTGTACTGCTTCATCTAGTAAGTCTCCAAATACCTGGACCTTGGTTTTGAGCCAGGAGACCTCAAGTCCCAAGGGCTTTGCCTCCTCGTGCAGCGCCTCGAGAGCCATCACCAGGACCTCCAGCGACTCAGCAAAGATTACTGCATCATCGGCAAAAACAAGATCAGTGATCTTGGTGTTGCCGACGGATGCTCCACAATCACTTTGATCTACAACCTTTTCAAATACCCAGTCCATACAAGCGTTGAAAAGTGATGGGGCAAGGACGCACCCCTGCCTCACTCCTGTATTCACAGGAAAGAAGCTGGATACACCCGCCCCATACTTCACAGCACTCTCAGTCCCAGAATACAGACCAGTTATCAAACCAATAGTCCTTGCAGGAATCCCTCGAAGTCGCAGAAGAACCCAGAGTGACTCACGATGCACTGAGTCAAACGCCTTCTTGAGATCAACATAGGCTGCAAGCATCCCCTGTCGAAACTCACGTCGGCGTTCCACCAGGACACGAAGCGCTAGGATACGGTCCGTTGTTGACTTACCAGGCGTGAACCCAGACTGCTGAGGTCTCTGATGCTTCACCAGATGACTGCGAATTCGTGTCAGCAATAGATGGGCAAGCACCTTGCCTGGTACGCTGAGCAGTGTAATACCGCGGTAATTGTTGCAGTCCTGACGGTCCCCTTTCCCTTTCCAGATAGGGACGACCAGCCCCCTTTTCCAGTCAGGAGGAATGGTACCTGATTGCCACACGGCAGTCAGGACAGCATGCAAACCGCGGATCATGGCCTCACCCCCAGCTTTGAGGAGCTCTGCACTGATATTACAAACACCAGCTGCCTTTGCACCCTTCAATTTTGCTACAGCCTCTCTGACTTCGTCAAGAGAGGGTGCGGTTTCGTCAATGGGAGGATCGGCATCCACTGCCTGTAACCCAGTGGTGTGAAGCTGCTCAGTTGGAGGGTCCACCGTGAACAACTGCCCAAAGTACTCAGCCCAACGAGCCATCTGCCCATCCATGTCCGACACGAGGCGCCCATCTGCTGTTCGAATAGCACTCGCCCGAGAAGGAGACTTGGAACGGATCTTCTTCAGGGCTCGGTAGGCGGGTCGGAGGTCATTAGCGTTCAAATGACCCTCGACATAATCAGCGATATTAATACATAGATATTAGAGAAATATTCGCTCGGTGGAATTGTTAGTCTTTTGTGGAAAGCAACTTGGCAAAAATGGATGTGGAGAGCGCTGATTGGCTGGCAGTCATGCAATGGTGATGACGTCATGGTGTTGTTTGATGTCGCTGATTGTTTCGTGTGTGTGTGTGTGTGTGTGTGTGTGTGTGTGTGTGTGTGTGTGTGTGTGTGTGTGTGTGTGATATTATTTTGTCATTTGTTTGTTTGTTGTTTTTAATAATTTTCTGATTTCCCTTTGTTTGTTGTTCTTGTTTGGTGGTAATTCGTGCTGACTCATTTGGATGTAGTTTTATTCTATCAATTTTATTTGTTTTTTGCATATGTTGACTGAATATATTGTTTTTTTTAATGTTTTATATTTCTGCTTCTCATCTCCCGCCATTCATCATCATTGCCAATCATATCATCCTATCCCGTATCGCTTGCCCTTACCTATCACTCTCTCAGTCTCTCACACTAATTTTTCCTCACACTCCACCACCATAACCATCTTTCACTCTGCTTTCCTGCTCTGCTCTGCCCTTCATAAACCCATCCCATCCATGCTAAACCTCTACCCAACCCTCTACTCTCCTCCTTCCTTCCTTCCTTCCTTCCTTCCTTCCTTCCTTCCTTCCTTCCTCTTTCTTTCCCTCATAAAAACTCACCTTCTCTTGCTTACCTCCTCCTCGACAGAAATCTCTCGTCTCATATCTTCTCCTCGATCATTAGTGATGGACTCTGTTTCTCTTCTCTCCTCATTTTCTTTATATAATTCCTCCCTCCTACCTCGCTATTCTCTCTCTTCATAAGATAATCTATTGTTTTCTCTATACTTTTCCTTTCTTTCTTTCTATCCTACTCTTTCTAATCTTTGGTGTTCGTTTTTCTCGTATTTGCGTTGTCCTTTTGTGTGAGTTTCTTCTCTCTCTCTCTCTCTCTCTCTCTCTCTCTCTCTCTCTCTCTCTCTCTCTCTCTCTCTCTCTCTCTCTCTCTCTCTCTCTCTCTCTCTCTCTCTCTCTGTCTCTGTCTCTCTGTCTCTCTCTCTCTCTCTCTCTCTCTCTCTCTCTCTCTCTCTCTCTCTCTCTCTCTCTCTCTCTCTCTCTCTCTCTCTCTCTCTCTCTCTCTCTCTCTCTCTCTCTCTCTCTCTCTCTCTCTCTCTCTCTCTCTCTCTCTCTCTCTCTCTCTCTCTCTCTCTCTCTCTCTCTCTCTCTCATATTTATAAGTAAATAAGTAAATAATAGTAATAAGAGAATAAGTAGAAGGCGATAGGCTAAGTAATTAAAAAGGAGGCTGAGGTAATTAAAAGTGGGTAAGGCCAATTAGATCTATCAATTAATACAAAGAACTTTTAGATTCTTTAGCAAGGGAACTACTCAACTGTCTCGTTAGCTGCCAATATTTCTAGATAGTCATAAGATATAAGATACTTTGATCCTATCTAGACACTTTGCAAGTACCAACGACAAGGTTATTGACTATACAAAATGCCACCACAGATAGAGTCAAGTACCTATTAGAATAACACTTACGTAAATCAGTTAGTAAACACACACACACACACACACACACACACAAGGAAAAAGAGATAACATATATTCTACTATTCAAACCAGAGTAAAGGGTATATTAACCCTTCACGCCCAGATTTTTCCTTTGCTATAAAATATGGTAAGTTGTTAGCAATATAATTACGAAAAGTAACTGAATATACCACATTAAATAGCCGACAATGATACTAAACAGGTCATATCTATAAAATATTGCTTATAAAGAAAAATATGATAATTGGTAGACGAGCGAATCAGTGAATGAGAAGGTTCAAACAGTCTTGAAGTGGCAGGCACAGGGAAAAACGGGCGATCAGTGCGTCTCAGGACATCGAGGAGGGAGGATGTACAGCCGTGTCTCCCGCTACGGCCCTGCAAAGCTTTGTGTGTATACGAACTCTTTATCTACTTCTGAAGAGGGTATAAGTAAGTGTGGTAAAAATTGAGTGTTAGTAGTTGTGTTATAAAGTTGTCTGGTATGTGTGAGATGTAGAAAATGGGATTTGTGGGTTAATTAAGTGGGTTTTTAAGTGGTTGAAGTAATTACCTGTGGGTTGTTAAGGGTTTTGTGTGAATGTATGTGGCAGGGGGAATGGCTCTTATGTCCGCTATAGCTATGGGCGAATGTTTCTGTGTGTGTGAATCATGTAGATATGTACTGGAAGGGAGGGAGAGAAAATATATTACGAGTAGGAAAGGGAAAGAGAAGAGAAAAGGGAATGCAGGAAGATGTAATAACGAGTGGAAAAAAAGGGAGAATGTGTAAATAGTTGTAAAATGAAGAAAGAATAATGAGAAATAGATTAGAAAAATATAAGCAATTAGAAAATCCAGATGTATTAATTATGTATTTATAAGACTTTTAAAGTTCATGTATTAACACTGAGGGTGAATGCAGGGTTCCGTTTCTAGAACGGGAGTCGAAGTGGTGGATTTTTTCTCTGACTTGTGTGACGGGTGGTTTCATATGGTGGGTGTGGGTTTATGGGGGGGTTTGTGTGGGGGGGGGTTGTGTGGGGGGGGGGTTTGTGTGGGGAGTGGGTGGGTTTGTATGGAGAGTGGGTGGGTTTGTATGGGGAGTGGGTGGGTTTGTATGGGGAGTGGGCGGGTTTGTGGGGGGGTTTGTGGGTGGGTTTGTGTGGGGGTGGGTGGGTTTGTGTGTGTGGGGGTAGGTGGGTTTGTGTGTGGGTGTGTGTGTCGTGTTACAATAGTATCGTGATACTATTGTAAGAAAGGGAAGAAAATAAAATTATTAATCTTGTTAAACTTAATTGTTCGTAATGATGTGGATTTATAACACTCTCCTGTTTTATCATCCTAATTAATCTTGTTGTTAATGTTAATAGCTTGTAATTATATGGATTTCATTTAATTTTAACTTAGATCTCCTGTATCCATCTTAATTAATATAATTGTTAATTTATATATATACTTGTTGGTAATTATGTGGATTTATAACTATCTCCTGCATTTTTACCCTAATTCATCTTTTTCACTCATTTTTCAGGTTGATGAATGGAAGAAAACGCGTGTGTGTGTCTGTTCCCACCTTATAGCAGCATGTACGGTGATTTGATGGGTAGGAGAGGCAGAATACAGGAGCATAAAAATATAAGAACATAAGGAAGCTACAAGAAGCCATGCGACCTACACTTGGTAGTTCCTGTAGAATATGGTAGTCACCCCTGTAAGAAGGTTCCCGAGAGAGAAGTTGCTGTCGCTCGTGAAGGATTGAAGGCATGGCACTGCGAGGTAAGATAAGATTTTATTTTATTGTTGTAAAATTCGATATACTCGTACATTGTTATATATCTTATTGAGAATGATTATATATTGTACCACTACTACTGCTATTATTTTTGCTGCTGCTGCTACTACCACAACTACTACCACCACTACCACTAGTACTATTACTGAAGACATAGCTTACTTAATTCATATTTATCGCCCATACTTATAAACATATACTTGGATCTTTACTTAACAGATTATAATACATTTTATATAGTTTTATTCCAATGGCTTTCGTTTTTTTTTCATTGGCAGGTGTGTGTGTGTGTGTGTGGCGGCTCCTACACCTGTCCACACCTGTCTCCTTCCACACCTGTTGCAGAACCAGCCACTTCAGGTTAAGGGTTAGTATAGCTCGTCATACTATATTATTATATAGTGAAAGTATTGTGTATATAGTATAGTATGTTATAGTATAATATATAGTTTAAGATAGTATATTATTTATAGTTTTTTTATTCCTTCGTTTTTTAGAGGAGGAAATAAGTAGTTACATTATAAATGATATATAATTATGAATAAGTAAATATATAGAACGATGTAGGTAGTTAAATGGATAAGGGAGATTATTGAGTCACTATATTATTATTATTTAGTTTATTTAGGAGGGAAATGTATTAGGGATAGTATTTAGTTACTAGCGTATTATTATTTATTTCCTTAAGTTTTTCTTAAAGGGAAATTAATCTATAGGAGAGTATTTAGTCAACTATTATTATTTAGTTTCTTTAGTTTTTTTGAGAGGGAAATGCATAAGGGAAAGTATTAAATTAACTATATTATTATTATTTAGTTCTCTTTTGTAAGAGGGAAATGCTTAAGGGAGAGTATTCAGTTACTATCATTATTTAGTTTCTCAATCATATGATTTAGTATTTTAAGAGGGAAATGAATAGGAGTATTTAGTTTCTTATTATTTAGTTTGATTTTATCAAAGGGAAAATAATCAAGGAGGGTTTTGTAGTAATGACAGGAGTTCCTAGTAATAATTAATGTATAGTAAGCCATGTGTGTTAGTAACCATGGCATTGTGGCTTTCAACTAATGGTAATACCTTCCATATGATTATTGCTTAGCTGATATCTACGGTAACGTAAAAGTAAAATTAATCTTTCTTCCCCATGGCTTTTTTTGATAATTTGTCTAATATTCTAACTATAGTCTTATTAATTGATATATCTAACGTTAAAAAAATTGGTCTTTTTTATGCCATGGGTGTTATTGATTGCTTGGTTGATATTTAACGTAAAGAAAAAATATTCTTTCTGATGTCACAACTCTTTTGAATGCAGAGATAAAAAGTTGAGCTGGCTAATATTATTAGCTAGTTATTTGTCACTCAAACGTCAATTTAATTCTGATGACCTACCTATAAAGGTTTTCTCCCATCCATCAATGATGTGTTGATATATTTCATCAGGGAGTCAGACGGTTTTCACAAGTCAAGCTGATTTTATTTATATTCAAAGGGAAGATATTCGCTGTGGCATTTTAAGAAATGTAAATACCGTAATTTGTATAGAACTGCAGTGCAGGCAGGTCAGTTTAAGTAATTTTGATGAATGTAGATTTTTTCCCCCCCCAAAAAAAAATAGTCAGACAATTTTGAAATGACTTACGAAACTTATCCTCACTTTGAATTAAACCATTTCACTAGGATATGAGAATTAATAATATATACTCAATGTGATCTTTATTTCATCAATATTACAAGTGGAGGATAATCTGCAGCCAGCTGTGTTACATGACACTTGCCCTGGCGTACTGTGGGCTCAGCGGAGGAGACCACCACCACTCATAATGTAGTGTGTGTGGTGGGTGTTACAAAAAACTCTAGAATTGTTTTGATATCTCAGACCTTTCTTTATATATCAGCATAATCTGTGTGCAAGTTGCTGCAGTTCTGGTATTTTTATATATATAGGAACTGTGCTTTTCTGAGAGCAAAATAGATTTGTAAAACTAAATAGCCAAGCATATGCATATTAGCATATTACTTTCATTCGAGCCACAGTAAGATGTCTAAGGAGCAACTTAAACTATATTTGTCAAGTTTCAGGCGTTTGTTCCTGCAGACAAGGTGTGTGGGAGCGTTATGTTCTTTGGCCGACGTGTGCCCATCATCTTCTGTACGCTGAACAGTCCTACCACGTCTCTTGTAGCTTCCTTATTTTCTCATTTTCTCCGCCAACACACTTCGGAGAGCTGTGCCCTGTGAAAGGAGGGGGGTGAGACCATTGTTACCTTACACACAACAGGAATAGACTTTAAGAACAAAGGATTACAGCTAAAGCCCGAAGCAAAGTCACGATCAAAATGACTAATACACGACCTAATAAAATTTCACTTTAAAACGATGACCTGGCTGCAGTTTTATACAAATTACGGTA
This sequence comes from Chionoecetes opilio, assembly GCA_016584305.1. NCBI lineage: Eukaryota > Metazoa > Arthropoda > Malacostraca > Decapoda > Majidae > Chionoecetes > Chionoecetes opilio. The sequence goes on from JACEEZ010009051.1 coordinate 65,142, forward strand.
TTTACAATGTCTTCAAAAAGCCGCGTGAAACTACTTATCCGATTGTGAAAAAAAGTGGTTGACGTCGGATTCCCTGATTAATATATCCACAAGTCATTGATGGATGGGAGAAAACCTTTATAGGTCATCGGAATTAAACTGCATTGACGTTTGAATGACAAAACTAGCTAGTATTAGCCAGCTCAACTTTTTATCTGTTTCTGCATTCAATCGAGTTGTGGCATCAGAAAAAAAAAAAATTCTTTACTTTAAATAACAACTAAGCAATCTACAAAACCCATGGCATAAAAAATATCATCCATTATTTTACGTTACATCAACTAATATAAGAGTACTACTTATTAGACTTGAATTGAAAGCATAAAAAAGGTAACTTTAATTATCAACGAAGCAATCAATAAAAGCCATGGAAAAAGAAAGATATTAATTTTACTTTACGTTACCGTAGATATCAGCAAAGCAACTAATAATCATATGGAAGGTATTACCATTAGTTGAAAGCCACAATGCTATGGATACTAACACACATGGCTTGCTACTTTAATTACTACTAGGAACTCATGTCATTACTACAAAATCCTCCTTGATTATTTTCCCTTTGATAAAATCAAACTAAATAATAAGAAACTAAATACTCCTATTCATTTCCCTCTTAAAAAACTAATGATTAAGAAACTAAATAATGATATAGTAACTGAATACTCTCCCTTAAGCATTTCCCTCTTAAAAAAGAGAATAAATAATAATAATTTAGTTAACTTAATACTTTCCCTTATGCATTTCCCTCTCAAAAAAACTAAAGAAACTAAATAATAGTTGACTAAATACTCTCCTATAGATTAATTTCCCTCTAAGAAAAACTTAAGGAACTAAATAATAATACACTAGTAACTAAATACTATCCATAATACATTTCCCTCCTAAATAAACTAAATAATAATATAGTGAGTCAATAATCTCCCTTATCCATTTAACTACCTACATCGTTCTATATATTTACTTATTTATAATTATATAATCTTAAACTATATATTATACTATAACATACTATACTATATACACAATACTTTGACTATATAAAAATATAGTATGACGAGCTATACTAACCCTTAACCTGAAGTGGCTGGTTCTGCAACAGGTGTGGAAGGAGACAGGTGTGGAAGGAGACAGGTGTGGACAGCTGTAGGAGCCGCCACACACACACACCTGCCAATGAAAAAAAACGAAAGCGATTGCAACAAAAAAAATATAAAAAATGCATTACAACTGGGAAAGTTTTAGGAAGAAAAATATCTATAAGTAAATCATATTTAACTAATATGTATACATATAAGTATGTACGTAATACACATACTGTGACTAGGTAAAATATATAGTAGGGATAGTATACACACACAACTAATGCTGGTCTAGTAAGGTGTGGAAAACAAGTTGACATGTGTAGTAAGTCGACAACACACACCTGCCAATGAATAAAAACGAAACGCCACTACTGCAATGCAAAATAATGGAAAATCTTACATCAGGAAGTTTAAGGGAGAATAAAGTCTTAGTAAAGATCCAAGTATATTTTTCTAAGTATGGGTGATAAATCAATCAGTGAGTATGTGCTTAGTATAGTAAATAGCGAGAACGTGGTAGATGTAGTGTATAAAGTGGGAACAGCACACCAGCCGTACATATAGCGTATAAGTGGGACATGTACATCACAAAGCTATAACATGTCGATATATGGAATTACAACACTAAAAAAACCTCCTACCTCCAGTGCATAAGCTCAACGTTCACGACACAGCCCTACAGCTCTATAAGGTGGGACACATATCACAGAAACACCCGTATGCTGCATAGGTGGACAGCCACACAAGCCCGTACATGCTGCTATAGTGGAACAACACCACACGCCCGTACATGCTGCTATAAGGTGGGAACCAGCACACACACGCACGCCCGTACATGCTGCTATAAGGTGGGAACAGACACACACACGCCCGTACATGCTGCTATAAGGTGGGAACAGACACACACACGCCCGTACATGCTGCTATAAGGTGGGAACAGACACACACACACGCCCGTACATGCTGCTATAAGATGGGAACAGACACACACACGCCCGTACATGCTGCTATAAGGTGGGAACAGACACACACACGCCCGTACATGCTGCTATAAGGTGGGAACAGACACACACACGCCCGTACATGCTGCTATAAGGTGGGAACAGACACACACACGCCCGTACATGCTGCTATAAGGTGGGAACACAGACACACCACGCCCGTACATGCTGCTATAAGGTGGGAAGCAGACACACACACGCCCGTACATGCTGCTATAAGGTGGGAACAGACACCCCACGCCCGTACATGCTGCTATAAGGTGGGAACAACACACACACGCCCGTACATGCTGCTATAAGGTGGGAACAGACACACGCACGCCGTACATGCTGCTATAAGGTGGGAACAGACACACACACACGCCCGTACATGCTGCTATAAGGTGGGAACAGACATGACACACACACGCCCGTACATGCTGCTATAAGGTGGGAACAGACACACACACGCCCGTACATGCTGCTATAAGGTGGGAACAGACACACACACGCCCGTACATGCTGCTATAAGGTGGGAACAGACACACACACGCCCGTACATGCTGCTATAAGGTGGGAACACACACACACACGCCCGTACATGCTGCTATAAGGTGGAACACAGACACACAGCCCGTACATGCTGCTATAAGGTGGGAACAGACACACACACGCCCGTACATGCTGCTATAAGGTGGGAAGACACACACACGCCCTACATCTGCTATAAGGTGGACAACACAACGCCCGTACATGCTGCTATAAGGTGGGAACAGACACACACACAGCCCGTACATGCTGCTATAAGGTGGGAACAGACACACACACACCCGTACATGCTGCTATAAGGTGGGAACAGACACACACACCGCCCGTAATGCTGCTATAAGGTGGGAACAGACAACACACGCCCGTACATGCTGCTATAAGGTGAGAACACACACACACACACGCCCGTACATGCTGCTATAAGGTGGGAACAGACACACACACGCCCGTACATGCTGCTATAAGGTGGGAACAGACACACACACGCCCGTACATGCTGCTATAAGGTGGGAACAGACAGACACACACGCCCGTACATGCTGCTATAAGGTGGGAACACACACACACACGCCCGTACATGCTGCTATAAGGTGGGAACAGACAACACACGCCCGTACATGCTGCTATAAGGTGGGAAAGACCACACACACACGCCCGTACATGCTGCTATAAGGTGGGAACGGACACACCACGCCTGTACATGCTGCTATAAGGTGGGAACAGACACACACACACGCCCGTACATGCTGCTATAAGGTGGGAACACACACACACACACACCCGTACATGCTGCTATAAGGTGGGAACAGACACACACACACGCCCGTACATGCTGCTATAAGGTGGGAACAGACAGACACGCCCGTACATGCTGCTATAAGGTGGGAACACACACACACACGCCCGTACATGCTGCTATAAGGTGGGAACAGACACACACACACGCCCGTACATGCTGCTATAAGGTGGGAACAGACACACACACGCCCGTACATGCTGCTATAAGGTGGGAACAGACAGACACACGCCCGTACATACTGCTATAAGGTGGGAACACACACACACACGCCCGTACATGCTGCTATAAGGTGGGAACAGACACACACACGCCCGTACATGCTGCTATAAGGTGGAACACAGACACACGCACGCCCGTACATGCTGCTATAAGGTGGAACAGACAGACACACGCCCGTACATGCTGCTATAAGGTGGGAACACACACACACACGCCCGTACATGCTGCTTTAAGGTGGGAACACACACACGCACGCCCGTACATGATGCTATAAGGTGGGAACAGACAGACACACGCCCGTACATGCTGCTTATAAGGTGGGAACACACACACACACGCCCGTACATGCTGCTATAAGGTGGGAACACACACACACACGCCCGTACATGCTGCTATAAGGTGGGAACAGACACACACACGCCCGTACATGCTGCTATAAGGTGGGAACAAACACACACACGCCCGTACATGCTGCTATAAGATGGGAACAGACACACACACGCCCGTACATGCTGCTATAAGGTGGGAACAGACAGACACACGCCCGTACATGCTGCTATAAGGTGGGAACACACACACACACGCCCGTACATGCTGCTCTAAGGTGGGAACACAGACACACGCACGCCCGTACATGCTGCTATAAGGTGGGAACAGACAGACACACACACGCCCGTACATGCTGCTATAAGGTGGGAACAGACACACAAACGCCCGTACATGCTGCTATAAGGTGGGAACAGACACACACACACGCCCGTACATGCTGCTATAAGGTGGGAACGGACACGCACGCCCGTACATGCTGCTATAAGGTGGGAACAGACACACACACGCCAGTACATGCTGCTATAGGGTGGGAACAGACCACACACACGCCCGTACATGCTGCTATAAGGTGGGAACAGACACACACATGCCCGTACATGCTGCTATAAGGTGGGAACAGACACACACACACGCCCGTAAATGCTGCTATAAGGTGGGAACAGACAGACACACGCCCGTACATGCTGCTATAAGGTTGGAACAGACACACACACGCCCGTACATGCTGCTATAAGGTGGGAACAGACAGACAACACGCCCGTACATGCTGCTATAAGGTGGGAACAGACACACACACGCCCGTACATGCTGCTATAAGGTGGGAACAGACACACGCACGCCCGTACATGCTGCTATAAGGTGGGAACAGACACACACACGCCCGTACATGCTGCTATAAGGTGGGAACAGACACACACACGCCCGTACATGCTGCTATAAGGTGGGAACGGACACGCACGCCCGTACATGCTGCTATAGGGTGGGAACAGACACACACACACGCCCGTACATGCTGCTATAAGGTGGAAACACACACACACACGCCCGTACATGCTGCTATAAGGTGGGAACACACACACACACGCCCGTACATGCTGCTATAAGGTAGGAACACAGACACACACACGCCCGTACATGCTGCTATAAGGTGGGAACAAACACACACACGCCCGTACATGCTGCTATAAGGTGGGAACAGATACACGCACGCCCGTAAATGCTGCTATAAGATGGGAACAGACACACACACACGCCCGTACATGCTGCTATAAGGTGGGAACACACACACACGCCCGTACATGCTGCTATAAGGTGGGAACAGACACACACACGCCCGTACATGCTGCTATAAGGTGGAAACAGACACACACACACGCCCGTACATGCTGCTATAAGGTGGGAACGGACACGCACGCCCGTACATGCTGCTATAAGGTGGGAACAGACACACACATGCCCGTACATGCTGCTATAAGGTGGGAACAGACACGCACACACGCCCGTACATGCTGCTATAAGGTGGGATCAGACAGACACGCCCGTACATGCTGCTATAAGGTGGGAACAGACACACACACGCCCGTACATGCTGCTATAAGGTGGGAACAGACAGACACACGCCCGTACATGCTGCTATAAGGTGGGAACACACACACACACACGCCCGTACTTGCTGCTATAAGGTGGGAACAGACACACGCACGCCCGTACATGCTGCTATAAGGTGGGAACAGACAACACACACGCCCGTACATGCTGCTATAAGGTGGGAACAGACACACACACGCCCGTACATGCTGCTATAAGGTGGGAACGAACACGCACGCCCGTACATGCTGCTATAAGGTGGGAATAGACACACACACACGCCCGTGCATGCTGCTATAAGGTGGGAACACACACACACACGCCCGTACATGCTGCTATAAGGTGGGAACACACACACACACGCCCGTACATGATGCTATAAGGTGGGAACACAGACACACACACGCCCGTACATGCTGCTATAAGGTGGGAACAGACACACACACGCCCGTACATGCTGCTATTAGGTGGGAACAGACACACACACGCCCGTACATGCTGCTATAAGGTGGGAAGAGATACACGCACGCCCGTAAATGCTGCTATAAGATGGGAACAGACACACACACACGCCCGTACATGCTGCTATAAGGTGGGAACAGATACACGCACGCCCGTAAATGCTGCTATAAGATGGGAACAGACACACACACACGCCCGTACATGCTGCTATAAGGTGGGAAGAGACAGACACACACACGCCCGTATATCCTGCTATAAGGTGGGAACAGACAGACACACACGCCCGTACATGCTGCTATAAGGTGGGAACACACACACACACACGCCCGTACATGCTGCTATAAGATGGGAACAAACAGACACACACACGCCCGTACATGCTGCTATAAGGTGGGAACAGACACACACACGCCCGTACATGCTGCTATAAGGTGGGAACAGACAGACACACACACGCCCGTACATGCTGCTATAAGGTGGGAACAGACACACACGCCCGTACATGCTGCTATAAGGTGGGAACACACACACACGCCCGTACATGCTGCTATAAGGTGGGAACACACACACACGCCCGTACATGCTGCTATAAGGTGGGAACAGACACACACACGCCGGTACATGCTGCTATAAGGTGGGAACAGACACACACACGCCCGTACATGCTGCTATAAGGTGGGAACAGACACACACACGCCGTACATGCTGCTATAAGGTGGGAACAGACACACACACGCCCGTACATGCTGCTATAAGGTGGGAACAGACACACACACGCCCGTACATGCTGCTATAAGGTGGGAACAGACACACACACGCCCGTACATGCTGCTATAAGGTGGGAACAGACACACACACGCCCGTACATGCTGCTATAAGGTGGGAACACACACACACACGCCCGGACATGCTGCTATAAGGTGGGAACAGACACACACACGCCCGGACATGCTGCTATAAGGTGGGAACAGACACACACACACACGCCCGTACATGCTGCTATAAGGTGGGAACAGACACACACACGCCCGTACATGCTGCTATAAGGTGGGAACGGACACACACACTCGTTTTCTTCCATTCCTCAACCTGAAAAATGAGTGAAAAAGATTAATTAGGGTAAAAATGCAGGAGATAGTTATAAATCCACATAATTACCAAAGAGTATATAATAAATTATCAATTAAGATAATACAGGAGATCTAAGTTAAAATAAAATAAAATCCATATAATTACAAGCTATTAACATTAACAAGATTAATTAAGATAAAACAGGAATGAGTTATAAATCCACATCATTACGAACAATTAAGATTAAGATTAATTATTTTATTTTCTTCCCTTTCTTACAATAGTATCACGATACTATTGTTACACGACACACACAAACCCAAACCCACACACAAACACACACACACTCCGTAGTCCTGGGGAACTCCGTAGTGTAGGGGCTAGCACGCTCGGCTCACAACCGAGAAGTCCCGGGTTCGATCCCCGGGCGGAGCGAAGACAGACGGGCGGTCTTCTTAAAACCCGAGCCCCTGTCCACCCAGCAGTGAATGGGTACCGGGTGTTAACCGGGGGTTTGTGACCCGCCTCCCGGGGTGGTGGCTTCGGCCAACACTAAAGATGAATGAGAAAAATAAATGATATGGAGACTGGGCCATACGAGCGTTGCTCTGGCCCTGTAAAATACAACTAGATGAATAAAACTAGATGAATACACACACGCCCACCATATGAAACCACCCGTAACACGTCACAAACACGGGAACAATCCACCACTTCGACTCCCGCTCTAGAAACGGAACCCTGCATTCACCCTCAGTGTTAATACATGAACTTTAAAAGTCTTATAAATACATAATTAATACATCTGGATTTTCTAATTGCTTATATTTTTCTAATCTATTTCTCATTATTCTTTCTTCATTTTACAACTATTTACACATTCTCCCTTTTTTTCCACTCGTTATTACATCTTCCTGCATTCCCTTTTCTCTTCTTTCCCTTTCCTCCTCGTAATATATTTTCTCTCCCTCCCTTTCAGTGCATATCTACATGATCCACACACACACGCACACATTCACCCATAACTATAGCGGACATAAGAGCCATTCCCCCTGCTAATACACTCACACAAAACCCTTAACGACCCACAGGTAATTTCTTCAACAACCACTTAAAAAACCCACTTAATTAACCCACAAATCCCTTTTACTACATCTCACACATACCAAACAACTTTATAACACAACTACTAACACTCAATTTTTACCACACTCACTTATACCGTCTTCAGAAGTAGATAAGGAGTTCGTATACACACAGAGCTTTGCAGGGCCGTAGCGGGAGACACGGCTGTACATCTTCCCTCTTCGATGTCCTGAGACGCACTGATCGCCAGTCTTTCCCTGTGCCTGCCACTTCAAGACTGTTCGAACCTTCTCATTCACTGATTCGCTCGTCTACCAATTATCATATTTTCCTTTAAAAGCAATATTTTATAGATATGACCTGTTTAGTATCATTGTCGGCTATTTAATGTGGTATATTCACTTACTTTTCGTAATTCTATGGCTAACAAAATAAAATATTTTATAGCAAAGGAAACATCTGGGCGTAAAGGGGATAATATACCCTTTACTCTGGTTTGAATAGTAGTATATACGTTATATTTTTGTCCTTGTGTGTGTGTGTGTGTGTGTGTGTGTATGTGTGTGTGTGTGTATGTCTGTGTGTGTGTATGTGTGTGTGTTTATAAACTGATTTACTTAGTGTTATTCGAATAGGTAATTGACTCTATCTAGAAATTATGGCAGCTAACGAGACAGTTTGTCTCGTTAGCTAAACTAAACTAGTTAGCTACCCGAACTAAATTGGCACACTCCTCTTTTTTATTACTTTCTTACTGTCTTCTTTATAGGGACTGGCAACTAAGCGGGCTTTGTGTTACCTAATTTTGTATAGAATCTAAAAGTTCATTGTATTAATTGATAGATCTAATTGGCCTTATCCACTATTAATTACCTCAGTCTCCTTTTTAATTACTTTGCCTATCGCCTTCTACTTATTCTCTTATTATTATTATTTACTTATTTACTTATTATTAATAAGAGAGAGAGAGAGAGAGAGAGAGAGAGAGAGAGAGAGAGAGAGAGAGAGAGAGAGAGAGAGAGAGAGAGAGAGAGAGAGAGAGAGAGAGAGAGAGAGAGAGAGAGAGAGAGAGAGAGAGAGAGAGAGAGAGAGAGAGTTTTTTTTTTTTTTTTGGAATTAATTTATTACGCCCACAGGCGTCAGGCTGACATATACAAAAAGGACACAATAAATACAAAGAAGCACATGCAAACAGATAGAAACATGGGTTATCAATGACTCTCGGCGGCGGGGTCATAGCTCACCCAGGCACTTTCACCACGGCGGCGATGGTAGGCCGGCATGTCAATCGGTCTCTCCGTGGGCAGCCGCACGCCTGGCCTACGGCCTTCCCGCAGCGCCTGCCTCACATAAGAGAGGGCTGGCTGGTGCGAGACACGGGAACGAACAGCCACAGTTTCCTGACTGACCAGGAACTCAAATGACACAAGCAGTAAGAGTAGGGCTTTCTCCCCGTAAGTATAGAGCCGTCCCTCCATCTGCGTCCCGCACTCGACCAATGAGGTAAGCGGCCTGCACTGGGACGCGGCGGCATGGCGGGGGGCCACAGCAGGCTGCAATTCCCCTCCAACGGCCGCCATTTCCAAGGGGGCTGGGACCTGCGTCATCACGGGGGCCTGGGCGTCCACGTCCATATACCCCACAGGGGACAACAGACGGTTGCGCTGGGGCCTCTTCCTCCTCCTCCTGCGGCGGGGCCGTCAGGTCTCGGCGGCGTCTTCATTCCGTGGAACGGGGGGCTGGGGTGTAGACCGAGGTGGAAGCAGGGGAGCCTCCTTCCACTGCAGCTGGCGAGGAACCGTGGATCCAGGAATCTGCCGGAGCCGGGCAGGGCAGCGACGATTCCAGGCGTGATGCCTGGCACCGCAGTTGGGGCACCGAGCCACGGGCCGCTCACCACCCTCCCGGAGGAGGCGGATGCAGGCCCGTGAAGCGTGCTCCCCACTGCACACACCACACAGCTCTTGCCGCCGCTGACACTGGCGCTGGTAGTGCCCAAACGCCTGGCAACGGTAACAACGGACAGGTTCCTGGATGTACCTGCGCACCGCGAATGTCCCGAAGCAGCCAAGGTCCAGGACGGCGGGGACGTGCCCCTGCAGCGTCAGCTGAACCTGCCGGGTCGGGAGGTGCCGTTTAAGGCCCGCGCTGTACGAGCACCGCACCGCCGACACGACGAGCGGGTGCTCCAATACAGGGGGAGGCCAGTGGGGAGGCCAGTGGGGTATCCGACAAGGCTCCAGGGGGAGGCCAGTGGGGTATCCGACAAGGACACCTCTCCTGCTGGGTTCCCTCCTTGTCAACACGATGCCCCGTGGTTGGCCATCAGCTACTTCCTGGAGGGTGGCGGCGGCGTCCTCAGTCGCCCCCCGGAGAAGGAACTCCCCGGAGGCGGAGACATCCACCTTGAGGGCGAGCCGAAGCTCGGACTCCAACCACCGAACAAGCTGATAGGGGCTGGGAAAGTCGTCATGCCTGACGACCCTCCACACCGGGATTGGTCGCTCCGCAGCCGTGGCACCACTCTGCTGTGAAGAATGTTTCGTCACCCTGAAGCGCTTCCTCTGGAGGGTGAAGCCGGCGTCGTCAGGTGGGTCCTCGGGGCTCCTCCGTGTAGACGTCATGGTGGGAGGTAACTCAACTAACTCAAACACCACGACTAACAACGGAGACAGGAGGGAACGGGGAGGAGGTCCGTTCACGACCAAGGTGCGAGGTGAACTCCGAGAGAGAGAGAGAGAGAGAGAGAGAGAGAGAGAGAGAGAGAGAGAGAGAGAGAGAGAGAGAGAGAGAGAGAGAGAGAGAGAGAGAGAGAGAGAGAGAGAGAGAGGAGAGAGAGAGAGAGAGAAAAGGAGAGAGAGAGAGAGAGAGAGAGAGAGAGAGAGAGAGAAGAGAGAGAGAGAGAGAGAGAGAGAGATTGATTGATTGATAACTTTATTGTCAATGATACAACACAAGACAAATGGATGAAACAGATTCCTAATCACACCCAGTACCACATCCCAATTACAAATTACATCACCTTGACAAACAAAATAGACACCTACCTAATTTTTTTTTTTTTTTTAATTAGAAACCGCCAACATTAGCAAAGAATATTGCACTGAAACATCATCCACAAAACACAAAAGTACAACGACATATAAAAGACAATCCTACATTAACCAATAACCCGGAAAGAGGGACAAAGAAAACTACACTGAAACAACACCCACAATTCACACAAGTACAGGAGGAACATACAAACAACAAACACGCACGCAATCACCGTGGCGGGGCAAAATCCTTACATTTCCCTAAAATTTCTTCCACTACTCCATTCTGCAACATCCATATGATCTGTTCAGTCACATCATCAATGTTATTGTTCCGAAAACCACTGACACACGAACACCGCAGCACATAATGCTCTAAAGTGTGACCATTTTCAGCCCCACAAACCCTACACCGTGTCTCCTCTACAGTAGCTACTCCTGTGTACTGCCAATAATATTTATATCCTAACCTCATCCTCATTTTCACAGCGTCACTTTGCGTACCCTTTTTACCATAAGTAACAGCAACATGATCACTAACCTTATCGTAGTGTCTAAATGTACCACTATCGGCATGCTCCCTCATCATCCTATCTCTGGCAATACAATACTGTTCCTTCCTAACTATACTTCGGATCTGCCTTATGGATAAGTGACAAATGAAATCAATATCATCCTTCTCAGTTCCACATTTGGCCAAAACATCTGCCGTTTCATTTTGGGGAATGCCAACATGAGAGGGTATCCAGTGGAACGTGACCTTAATGCTTTTCATAAGGGTTTTACATAAAGACACTATCTCTACATACACAGGCCTCCGACTATTAAGAGAATCTAAAGCTGCCCTACTATCCACAAATATATACACATCCTTGCCTTTGTCTTGCACACGACAAAGAGCAGCATAAATACCATACAGTTCAGCCTGAGTAGATGAAATACCATCAGACAATCGAAGAGTTACAGTACTCTCACATTTATCCTGACATCCGTCATAGTCCCACATCAGTATACCACAACCAGCCCGCCCATCTTCACTCACCGAACCATCACAAAAAACATGTATAGCATTATCCTTGGGAAGACAATCAACCATATGGCAGTACCAAGCCCTCAGATAGCCCGGAATAAACTCGTATTTCTTCATAGATAAAGGTTCAACTACCACCTCCGCTCTCGCCTCCTCCCAGGGAGGGAGGGGATTGGTGTTCAACTGTAAAGGACAACACAAATGTGCAACCTTGTACTTAACCAGGTGTTCCTTAACATTCCTTACAAAGGCTGATTTACTCCTCCTAATGCATTGCAGATCCCTCACAACATCCGATTGGCCACTCGGTCTAACATATTTTACAACATTTTTAACATTGAGTTCCTGTATCCTGTCACATACACTAGGTAAATTCAATTCCAAGCGCATTGCATCAATCATAGCATTTCGTTGACACCCGAATATAATCCTCATGGCCTCATTTTGCAACAGTTCGATTCTGTTCACCCGAGTCATTCCCAAAACAGACAAGCATGTTGCGGCATAGTCAATTATCGACCGAACAGTACTGATATACATCATACGTAGGATTGGTAAACCAACACCACGTCCTGAGTGGGACAAAGCACGCAGTGGCACTAGTCTGCCCCGACATAAGGCCTCAATATGTCGTAATTCAGCATTCTTTGCAGTCTTATTATAACCTACATACATACCCAAGTACTTGTATGCTTGTACTCTTTCAAGTACCTTACCATTTAATGTCAGTGCAATATTTCTGTGGCTCCTACACTGATATTTTGTCTTCACCTCATTAACAACAAGCCCTAGTGAAACACAATTACGGCTGAATTGATTCAAAGCAACCTGCATCTGAGCCACACCAGAGGACTGGATCAATATGTCGTCTGCATAAATTATAGGCTTAACACCAGAAGGATACACATCGGTCGCAATTCTAGTCATTAAAACATTAAATAATGTGGGACTGAGAACCCCTCCTTGGGGAGTTCCCAGCTCAAAATGGCGAACAACAGAAAATTTCCCTTCATACCAAACCCTTGCACTCCTATCACTAAGATAGTGAGATATCCAACCCAGCATCCTACCAGAAACACCAAGATTAGCCAACTCATATAATATCATGTGACCATTTGCCTTATCAAAGGCACCTTGTAGATCCACAAAAACTCTGCAGTAATCATCTGGATTCGAGAGACAAGCAATGACACAATCAGATGTACTTTTACCTTTAACAAAACCATACAAATTACTGGAAATATTATCACCAAGCAGATATAATAACCTATTCAAAATTATTCTCTCCATCATCTTACACATGCATGATGTTAGGGACACAGGCCTGTGGCCTCCGCTGCTCTTAGGAACCGGAACTACAACAGCTTCCTTCCATTTTCTTGGTAGTCTCCCCAAGCTGAAACTCATATTAAATAAATCTAACAATGGTCCCTTCTCCATACTCGCCAAACAATTCAGAATTTCATACGTAATGCCATCAGCACCAGGAGCTGTGGATTTTCCCTTCTTGACCGCAGCCAACAGTTCATCTCTCGTGATAGCAGCACACGAACGGTCACTTCTGTCAATACAAGTACGTATAAAAGCACTCCTCCCAAACTCATGGTGCTGGAAATCTTGAGTAATTTCCCCTGGCAAACAAGACATGCTGGCTGCACGAGCCCACTTATCCATCAAATCATCAGCTACTGTCTGTGGATCCCCCACCACCCTCACACCTCTGTGCACCCCTCGCACCCTATTAACCTCACTCCAGATTTCTGTTGTGCTCCGTGTTGCAGCTATGTTGTCCAGAAAACCCTCCCAATACTTTACCCTTGCCTCCTCTCTAACCACACTACACGCTTTCGCTACTTCTTGCAATGCAATCCTCGCTTCGTCAGTTTTCCCGGACCGAATCCACTCCTGATGAGCCCGCCGTAGAGTGGTATTCCAAGCTCTAACTTGCACATCCTTGGTATAATTTCTCCTTACAGGAGTACTCATGCGCTCTGCCGTATTCTTATCTACTACTGTAACTATTTGTTTAACTAAATCTTCGTAGAATGTGTCTACATCGTGTGGGCGATAACGACTATACCAAGCAGTCAACTGATTAACAAAACGAATCCTGTTATTACTGGTAATCGTATATCGCACCCTTCCATGATTGGCAAGCGCCTTTCCCAGAGGTAACTCAACATATAACGCAAAATGATCACTTAGTAACTCAGAAACCACTTCACATTTACCCCTAATACCTTCAGTGTTAAACAGGCACGCATAATCAATCCTCCCTCCCTGCAAGTGCGTGGGTGAGTCATCCCCAAGTAAACGCACGTCATCATAGTCATTAAGGAACTGGTGCCAAACAGTACCATTCCAGTTCCTGCTGCCAGCGGAACCCAGTGAATCATGTCTGGCATTTAAATCCCCAACCAGCAAAGTAGGGTCACGAAACACTGAATCCGGTAAGTGTTCAAACCTTAGTGAATTCTGGCTCACATATACATTAACCAAAGTAAGACAACCAGCAGCAAGCCTGAGTTTAACTGCAATGCACTCAATTCCACCATGTTTCCCAGGTGGTGACACCAACTCAACTGGTATACTACGTTTAACATACACAACCATGCCTCTAACACCCTCACCCGCCGCGAGAACGAAATGTTGATAATTACGTAGTGGCACAAGAGTGCCATCCCGATCCAGTGTTTCCTGCAATGCCACCACATCAATATCATTATGCAACACATAACAATGCAGGTCAGTCAACCGAGCACCAAGGCCATTTACATTCCAGGATATACATTTGAGAGTATTTATGCTTGTTCCCATTGCTGCACTATTTCCAGTAACACCTTGTTTAAATCAGACCCTTGCATCTCATCACCCAACAACACAGCCTTTTTAGCGAGAAACTCTGTCAACATACCAACGAGTGAAGTAATTCTTTCTTTAGGTATCACCAACCTCCCCTCAGCTCCGTTTTCTGTCGTAGACGCCTGCCTTGTCGCCACGTCGCCTTGCCGCTCTTCTAATTTCCGTAGTCGTTCCTGCAGCTTCCTATTGTCAGCCTCAAGTCTGGTAACGCAAACTACCAGGCACCTGAGGGCATCATTATCCTCCACATCGTCGGCCACATTCCTCTGTCGCAGGGAAGGCAACACAGCTCGGTGCTTGGGGCTCTTAACTGGCGGCGATGGTGGCGCTGCCTCCTCAGACGCAGCCGCCGCCCCTGCCACATCCCGCCTGCCGGCCCTGCGGGGAGTCCAATACTTCAGAATTGGTTGCAGTCCATCATCAGCAGCCTGCTTATGAGGCTGAGTCGTACGTTTTGGTATATCACGTGAAGCAGGGACCGACACTGCCACTGCCGATGCCTCGTCTTGATCACTCAGTGCAGGGAACCACGCATTCCTCTCAGGAGGGTGTGCAGGCACAATCTGTCTCGGAGCTGCATTCGGAATGACCTTGACTGCACTCATTAACGAGGGTCTTTTCGCACACCTTGTAGAGCCTGCGTTATGGGCCTGACCACAGTTACAGCACTTAGGTGGAATCATCACACCCTCCTGAATCTTCGCAGCACAATCCTTACTGCTGTGCTTGCCACTACAAAAACGACACACTGTGTCATATCGACAACGCCAAGCCTTATGGCCATACCTACAGCAATTAAAGCACATAGGAGGCAGCTCCACATATTTTCTCACTCTCCTCCATCCATTCCCTGGCACCCAGATGCGATCTGGAACCACACCCGTCATAAGTGCCACAACACTTGCCTTCTCTTGCTTGTTAATCACGTGACGCTTGGCCCAAACAACATTAACGTCACTGGTCAGCAACAACTCTGGGTCTAGTTCCTTATCATAGGGCGCTATAAAGACTTTGGTATATCTTTCAAACTTACCAAGGTCAACAAGGACAGTATCTTGAAACCCAACTGACGTTAGGTTGTCCACCGCAGCTTGCCCCTCCACAGTCACAAACGGCCTATTCACTCCCTCCTTCAACAACGGGCGGAACTCACGATGCTTCACAGCCAACCGCGCTGCCCACACTCTCTTCTGGGATAGTGTCATTAAGTCCCCAGTGGGAAAATACAGACGCTTCCTCTGATTCAGTTCTTCCTCCAACGCGGGGGCCTCCTGCCCCTGCCTCTGATGTTGTTCTACCTCCATCGTAGGGGCCTCCTGCTCCTCCCTTGACCTCTGCTCACGATCTGGAACGACCATCTTCCCCCTACGTCGTTTAACCGGACGCTGTACCCAGTCCGCTGCAGAATCAGAGTCACTCATCTCGAGATCCTCCTTTACTTCATCGACGCTGGCAGACTGCATGTCTGCGAGCCAGCAGGTTGGTGAGCCAACCAGGCTTGACCACGGCTCCGGGGGAATACTACACTTCTCCAGAGCTGCTGTAGGCAACGTCCAAACCCTGTCAGAGCTAGGGCAGAACTGAGAGAGAGAGAGAGAGAGAGAGAGAGAGAGAGAGAGAGAGAGAGAGAGAGAGAGAGAGAGAGAGAGAGAGAGAGAGAGAGAAAGAAGGAAATATTAGAGAAGGGACCAAACCACTCCCGGACATGCATTCGAGGCATTGTGAGGTCAAGGCAGCAACCAATCGAGCAAACAGTTGTTGTTAGTGGTGATGGTAGTGGTGGTCGCTACTTTCGCTTCCCCTCCTCCCTTTTCTCTATCTTTCCTCTTCATCCTCCTCCTACTCTATCCTATTATCCTCCTCATCCCCTCTTCCTCTATCCTCCTCCTCCTCCATATTTTCCTCTTCCTCTTATCCTACTTTCCTCCCGTTTCTCCTCAATACAATACCAGGAAAGTGAACGAGACCAACGGACAATCGTCTCGAAATTTTTATTTTGGATAACAACACCTGAAGTTTTGAAGCACATACGACCTGATCTTGTAGATTAGCCTTATTTTGTCTCTCTCTCTTATTCTTTATCTCTATCTCTCTCTGTCTCTCTTTCTTCGTCACTCCTATTCATCGCACTCGTCTATGTTATTTAATCATTCCTTTCTCTCCCATCCACTCGCTTTCATCCATTCCCTCTTTTCTATATCTCCACTCACTGAATCCCTCCCACTCAT
>JACEEZ010009051.1:87500-90000 GCA_016584305.1 Chionoecetes opilio
AGATAGAGAGAGATAGTAGAGAGAGAGAGTAGAGAAGGAAATTTAGAGTGGCATGGACGAAACCACTCCCGACATCATTCGAGGTCGATGTGGGTCAGGCCAGCAACCAATCTGGCACACAGTTGTTGTTTGTGGTGATGGTAGTGGTGGTTGCCTGCTACTTTCGTGCTTCCCCTCCTCGCTTTTCTCTATCTTTCCTCTTCATATTTCCTCCTCCTACTCTAATCCTATTATCCTTCTCTCATTGTCCCTCTTCCTCTACTCTTGCCTCTATCCCCTAGTCCTCCTCCTCCCTCCATATTTTCCCTCTTCCTCTTATCCTACTTTCCCTTCATCCTTTTCTCCCTCAATACAATACCAGAAAGTAAATGAGAACATACCGTAACGGACAATGCGTCTTCGGAACAATTCGTCTTCCGAATTTTTATTTTTGAATAACAAGAACACCGTGATAGTTTTGAAGCACTACGACCTGATCTTGTAAGATTAGCCTTGATTCTTTGTCTCTCTCTCTTATTTCATTATCCCTCTATCTCTCTCTAAATCTCTTTTCTTCGTCACTCCTATTCATCGCAGTCGTCTATGTTATTTAATAATCATTCCTTTCTCTCCCATTCCACTCGCTTTCTAGCCATTCCCTCTTTCTATATCTCCCTCACTGAATCACTGTGTAAACCCTCCACTCATTGACAATGTCTAGCTCACCCGTTACTCCTTCACTGTATATCAACCTTCACGTTGATTCATAATAAAACGGATTCATAACCCATCGCCTGTTTTCTGTCAGTCAACACCTTTCCCTTCCTCCTTATTTCAGTTTGTCTGTTTCCTTGTCCATCTTTTCTTTCCCTCGTTTTTTTTGTTTAAAAAAAACATACATACAATAACCCAAAGGGTGCACTGTCGTGACGCTTCCTATCATAGGGAATTGTTTAATGATATATAATAAAAATTTTTTTATCTTTTTTTCTATAACTGATCTTTTTTTGGGAAGGCGTAAACAGAAGTTGGTGTAGCGTCTCCGAGTTAAGCGGTTCTCGGTGTGACCCGTGTTCGTAACCCGAAGATACGAAAACCAAATCTTTTCTGCGCCGGCGGTGGCCGAAGAACACACCACTACTGTCCATTAACTCTACCTTCGATTGCGTCGTGCTTCGGAGGACACCATGGGACCTATAATGAGAGCCCTCTAATCGTCAGGGGTCCCACCTATAAAAAATTCCTGCATGCGCTCCACGGGCGAGGGCCCACCATCCCGCCCTCAGTGAACCTCCAGGGCCGTAGCGCGCTTTCGATCCGACCGCCTTGGGGGCCACGGTCTACAGACCTATAGTATAGTGGGTGCACATAGTGTGTGAGAAGGAAGATATAGTCCTTATGATGAATATGTAATAATATATTACCACATAAAACCCAATTCTATAAATAAAACATAACACACATAAAAATTAACATACATACAAAATATAGACAGAATAAAACAATCCATTAAAAGCTGTGCTTTACCAGGGAGGCACTGCTTTAGAGGCTGGCATTTAGGGTATACACTGTTCTACGTTTCGAAACGGACTACGTCATGTGGTTGGGACTGTGACAGTCTCTAACAACCGTGATTAGGCCCGCCCCAACACATTGCCACTCGTTGTGTGGGTTTCATCTCCCCTGGAATGGTAGCAGGATCGGCATAGCTGGTCAATGAAGTGTTCACTATCCTATAATGACAGAGGGGGGCGGACCGCAAGTAAAGGTTTCCCGTTGAATGCTGGCTTGACACGACAAGGTGACAACGGCAGGCGACCACCAGATACTGGGGTCAGGAGCACCCGGTTATGCTCCGTGCTGCTCGCCGTGGCCAGTGCTTAGGAGCAGCTGTCGAGCCCCAGCCAAGGAGGTGGATAGACCGGTCCCTGCCAGCCATGAGGGCCACATTCAACGGAGAGGCAGAGCAACGATGCGCTAGAACAACGTGTCCAGTACTAAACAACCTAGCGCTGTCCATCAGCTGTTTTTGTATTCTGTCTGGCTGGGCGTGGAGAGTGTGATGCATGTACTCTTAAAAAGACGTGAAGCTGTCAAAAGAACAAGAGGCGACTAGCCTAGATAGTGGATGGAGGAGTGTGGAGAGGACGCAAACCATGCGATAAAATACTCATACAAATTGAGATATATATATGTTTTCCTGACTCAAAAAACCTGAACAGGGCAAGTATAAACAAACGAAATTAGGCCATATAACAAACCCAGCCGCCGGGGAAAGAAGTTAAGTTGCCCCCCGCCTTTACAAGCAACCTCCATAGGCCCGCTGTTGTGTTTATAATTGTTTTGGGGTGATGGGATAAGAGCGTGGTGAGCGTCTTGCTGCCTCTCACTGTACGCGCGGGTAGCGACTAGCGAAATGCCAGACAGCGACCACGCGCACAGGAGGCTCCGTGCGTCCAGCCGACGTGAAAGTTAATGTGGCTCCCTTTTCCTTTAATCAAAACCCACAGCCCGTTGTCCT
>JACEEZ010009051.1:95000-102500 GCA_016584305.1 Chionoecetes opilio
GGGGAGGCATGCAGTTAGCAAGTTTAGAAGAGCAGTGACGATGAAAATAACGGTCGAAGATAGCAAGAGAAGCAACATTGCAGCAATCCGGTGGTTGTTTAAAAATTGAAGACTTAATTGAAGTTCAGGAGAAGGTATGAAAGAAACCCTGTTTAGGTGAGCTGTACGAGTGGATCCTCCCCAAACATGAGAGACGTATACTTCATACATGGGCGGATAAGGCCCATATATGTGTATATATATATGTGTATATATGTGTATATATATATATATATATATGTGTATATATATGTGTATATATGTGTATATATATATATGTATATATATATATATATGTATATGTATATGTATAAATATATATGTATATATATATGTATATATATATGTATCTATGTATGTATATATGTATGTATATATGTATGTATATATGTATGTATATATGTATGTATATATATATATATATCATCACAAAGGAGTGGCCATGGGGCAAAACAAAAAAAATGTCACAAAAAGGCCCTTTTAGTTGCCAATCCCTATAAAGAAGACGGAGAGAATAAAGAAAGGATAAAGCCCCTGTAGAGAGTAAGCAGCTGGGAGGGAGAAAAAAATGGACGCAGACACCACAGGACACATAACTTCTTAGAAGCTGTTTTAGCAAGAGATGAGATGTGAGATTTCCAGTTCAGATTTTTAGTAAAGGATAGTCCAAAAAGGTGCATTGTAGGAAGAGTGAGCCCAGTTGAGTGTTATAAAGAAGAGGGGATAGTTGTTGGTAGGTTTTGTCGAGTAGATAGGTGAAGAACAATTGGGTTTTTGAGGACATTGAGCCAAACAAGGTTTGATTTCCCAACAGAAAATGATAGAAAGATCGGAAGTCAAGCGCTCTGTGGCATCTCTCCATGAACACTTAGTTCCTGTTGAGGTGGGCGCTAAGGAACACGTTGAAAAATGAATATACAATGGATTCCGCCTGATACGAGAGAGAGAGAGAGAGGGAGAGAGAGAGAGGAGAGAGAGAGAGAGGAGAGAGAGCGAGAGACGAGAGAGAGAGAGGAGAGAGAGGAGAGAGAGAGATGAGAGCGAGAGGATTGAGAGAGAGGACCGAGAGGGGAGAGGAGAGAGAGAGAAGAGAAGAGAGAGGGACCGGGAAGAGAGAGAGATGAGAAGAGACGGAGAACGAGAGAGAGACGTAAAGGAGTAAATACGAGGAAAAAAGGTAGAGGTACAAGGAAAATGGTTCTTGAGAGGAGAGAGAAGAGAGGAAGAGAGGCAAGATTGAGAGAGAGAGAGAGAGAGAGAGAGATGCGAGAGAGAGAGAGAGAGAGAGAGAGAGGAGAGAGAGAGAAGAGATGAGAGAGAGAGTAGAGAGAGAGAGAGAGAGAGAGAGAGGAGAGAGAAGGACGAGGAGCAGAGATGGAGCGAGAGATTGAGAGAGACTCACAAAAGGACAACGCAAATACGAGAAAAAACGAACACCAAAGATTAGAAAGAGTAGATAGCAAAGAAATAAAGAAAAGTCTAGGGAAACAATAGATTATCTTATGAAGAGAGAGAATAGCGAGGTAGGAGGGAAGGAATTATATAAAGAAAGATGAGGGAGAGAGAAACAGAGAGTCCATCAACTAATGGATCGAGGAGAAGATATGAGACGCGAGATTTCTGTCGAGGAGGAGGTAAGCAGGAGAAGGTGAGTTTTTATGAGGGAAAGAAGGAGGAGGAATGAATGAATGAATGAAGGAAGGAATGGAAGGAAGGAAGAAGGAAGGAGGAAGGAAGAATGAAGAAGGAAGGAAGGAAGGAAAGAAGAAGGAAGGAATGAAGGAAGGAAGGAAGGCAGGAGGAGAGTCGAGGGTTGGGGAGGTTAGCATGGATGGATGGGTTTATGGAGGCCGAGCAGAGCAGGAAAGCAGAGTGAAAGATGGTTATGTGGTGAATGTGAGAAAAAAATTAGTGTGAGAGACAGAGTGTGATAGGTAAGGGCAAGCGAAACGCGATAGGTGATATGAATGGAAATGAGGGTGAATGGGGGAGATGAGAAGGGAACATAAAACACTAAAAAACCAATATATTCAGTCAAATATAAATAAAAACAAATAAAATTGATAGAATAAAATTACATCAAATGATTACACGAAATTATCACCAAACAAGAACACAAATAAAGGGAATAAAAAATTATTTAAAAACAACAAACAAACAAATGAAAAATAAGTCACAAACACACACACACACACACACACACACACACACACAAACACACACACACACACACACAAACACACACCCCCCCCACACACGCACGAAACAATGCAGCGACATCAAACAACACTCATGACTCATCCCCATTGCCTGACAGCCAGCCATCAGCCTCTCTCCACATCCATTTTTTGTCAAGTCGCGTTCACAAAGACTAACAATTCACGCGGCGAATATTTCTCTAATATCTATGTATTCGGAGTGCAAATATTCAGCACCCGGCGTGCCGGAAAGCCCTACTCAGTATTCCTCAATAACCGGCCTGCTCGTTCCTGGGTTATATACCAAGAGGGGTCGGATTCTTTGCAGAGCATGTCCGGCCATTTATGGATCTACCATGGGATTAGGCGCCCAAAAAATGTTCAGAATAAGACAATAACATTTACACAGCAAACTAGTCAGTACATTGGTATAGTTTCTTTTATATGCGGCGTTTCCAATTTTGGCACAATATTCCACGGAACCACCCCCCCCCCCCCCCCTAAAAACACTAACAATTATAAAATAAATTAATGGCAGTGAAAAGGAAGCAAATCAACAACAACAAAAAACATCAAAAAGGTGCTACAGTACGTGATACATTCATAGTTTGCTTCATGAAAGAAAAGAAAATAAATTGATAGCAGGCGTAGGAATACTTTTTCCATTTTCTTTTATTATTTTTACCAGTATAAAAAATTCCCACTTTCTTTTATGTTTTCTTGTTTTCCTATATCGTGTACAGTTATATTATTATTTACTGTATAAATGTACCAGGTCGGATTGGAATCCCCTGTTCAGGTGTCATAGCCACCTTACCATTAACAGAGCGTAAATGTGGAGACGATATATCAACCCACTCAACTGGATGGGAAGCGCAATGGGACTAATCTATCGCGGTCACGACTGAACACGAAATTACACGAAATTTGTTAATTTATTAAGACAAAATGTATAGCAGTACAGCATTCGGATTGATCCCTGGTCGTTGTCGTGCCTCGGACGTGGTACTGTTATACAATTTGTTTGATTGAAAAGTTTGTTGTCAGTTTCGGAACGCGATAGATTAAAGTCATTGCTGCTTCTCATGAGTTGAGATGGGTGGAGACGTTCTCTCAAATTTTACACTCCGTCAGGTAAGGTGGCTTCGACGCCCTGACCAAGTTCGAATCGGTCCTGAGATATGTGATACAGTTCATTTTTATTGATTAAATTGGTGTTCAGTCTGGCCCGATAGAATACAGTTATGCGCCTCCGAGTTGAGGTGGGTCACCCATGGGGAGATGTTCCTCTCCAATGGGACGAATTCACTCTATTGAGGTAGCAATGTATTTAAATCTTCAAGCGTATATAATAAGGAAGTGATGTTTAATTTTGATGTGAACAGTATTTGGATGATAGAAACCAATTATGTGCAGGAAGATTTGTGCGCTCTAAAAACAACCGTGCAAAGTTGTGACATGTCCCAAATACTTCGGCCCGACCAAACCACAGTTGTCAAGCGGCCGATCCACAGTAAAACATTAAACTTGCCTATCCCTACAACCGCAAAATGGACAGTAACCTCCTTCAATGATGTGCGTAGATTTTCACTTTGTCCGGAAGAATTTAGTTGTAGTTATAAGGAAGAAGTGGATAGATAGCTAGATAGATAAGATATGGAATAGATAGTTGGCATATTATTGCAGGTTTTATTGGAGCTCCCTGTAAGAGTTGCAATGCAAAGTCAACACTTGTCTGGTGGACATGGGCCACTTGTTCCTAAAAAGAGCAGCAGCAGCAACATTCACCACTCATCGTCACCTACTTGAAAAAAGTTCTTCCTGCATTCCACTTCCAATCTACATAAATCTACATAATCTCTCATATAATTATTCCTGTCGATTGCTTTTCCTTGCTTTGGTGTCGTGTTCTTCGCTTACCGCCGCAAAGTGTTGGGTAAATAACAAAACTTACAAGGCGGAAATCAACACTCACCGAAGCTCAGCGATCGCATCCTTTTGGTCGGGTCCTGGAAGAAGAGATTTCGAGGGTTAATAGTCACGACGAAGAGGCTGGACTTACATGCCTAAATCTATGTTCCTTCCACTATTCTGTTAATGGAAGAAAAATAACTGTATGTGAGAGAGAGAGAGAGAGAGAGAGGAGAGAGAGAGAGAGAGAGAGAGAGAGAGAGAAGAGAGAGAGAGAGAGAGAGAGAGAGAGAGAGAGAGAAGAGGAGAGGAGAGGAGAGCAGAGAGAGAGAAGAGAGAGCGAGAGCAGAGCGAGGAGAGAGCGAGAGAGCGAGAGCAGAGAGCGAGAGCGAGAGAGCGAAGCGAAAGCGAGAGCGAGCGAGGGGAGCGAGCGAGAGAGAGAGAGATGAGAGAGAGAGAGGAGGAGAGAGAGAGAGAGAGAGAGAGAGAGAGTAGAGAGAGAGGAGAGAGAGACAGACAGAGAAGAAACTCACACAAAAGGACAACGCAAATACGAGAAAAACGGACACCAAAGATTAGAAAGAGTAATATAGAAAGAAAGAAAGGAAAAGTATAGAGAAAACAATAGATTATCTTATGAAGAGAGAGAATAACGAGGTAGGAGGGAAGAATTATATAAAGAAAATGAGGAGAGAAGAGAAACAGAGAGTCCATCACTAATGATCGAGGAGAAGATATGAGACGAGAGATTTCTGTCGAGGAGGAGGTAAGCAAGAGAAGGTGAGTTTTTATGAGGGAAAGAAGGAGGAAGGAAGGAAGGAAGGAAGGAAGGAAGGAAGGAAGGAAGGAAGGAAGGAGGAGAGTAGAGGGTTGGGTAGAGGTTTAGCATGGATGGGATGGGTTTATGAAGGGCAGAGCAGAGCAGGAAAGCAGAGTGAAAGATGGTTATGGTGGTGGAGTGTGAGGAAAAATTAGTGTGAGAGACTGAGAGAGTGATAGGTAAGGGCAAGCAAAACGGATATGGATGATATGAATGGCAATGATGATGAATGGCGGAAGATGAGAAGGAGAAATATAAAACTTAAAAAAACAATATATTCAGTCAACATAAGAAAAAAACCAGATAAATTGATGTAATAAATACATCCAATGAGTCAGCACAAATTACCGCCAAACAACAACAACAAACAAAAGGGGAAAAATAAGAAAATTATTATAAAAACAAAAAAAAAAAAATGATAAAAATATCACACCCCGCACCAACAACGCACCGCAACGCACACGCACACGCAAAACACGCACACCACACCACAACACACACACACCCACACACACCCACACACACACCACAGGAAAAAATCAGGCCCATCAAAAACACCAGACGTCTCACCTTGCAGACTGCCACCCAAATCACGCTCTCCCCATCCATTTTTTTTTGCCAAGTCGCTTTCCACAAAAAACTAACATTCCCCGGGCAAATATTCTCTAAAAATATTATTCCGGAGTGCAATATTTCGGCGGCGTGCCGGAACGTACTCAGTATTCCTCAAAAACCCGGGCCTGCTCGTTCCTGGGTGATATACAGAGGGTGCCGGATTTTTATGGAAAACAATTTTCCGGGCCCTTTATTATCCCCCTCCCATGGATTTAAAGGGGCCAAAAAAAAGTTCAGAATTAAGACAATAACATTTTCCAGTAAATAGTCCAGTACATTGGGATATTTTTTTTTTTATTGCGGCATTCCTTTTTGGCAATATTCCTGGAACAAATAAAACAACTACCAAAATAAAAAAAATAAGCAGTGAAAAGGAAACAAATCAACAACAACAAAAACATCAAGGGTCTACAACTGCATTCCTTGCATTTCCCTAAACCGAAAAAGGACGTAATCCCCCTTCAAATGATGTGGTAATTTTTCACTGTGTCCGGAATAATTTTTAGTTTTAGTTTTTTTAAAAGGGAAAATGGATGTAGATAGAGATAAGATGTGGATAGATAGTTTTTTCATATTTTAAAGGGTTATTTGGCTCCCTGTAAGGAGTTGCAATGCCCCAAAGTCAACACTTGTCTGGTCTGGGCCCTTTTCCTAAAAAGGAGCAGCAAAAAACCCCCCCCCTTTTGGGGGGGGGGGGCCCCTCCAACCCCAAGGGGGGGTTTCCCCGGGTTGGGGGGGAACCCCCCAAAAAAGGGGGGTTTTTTTTCCTCCTTTTTTCCCCCCCAAGGGCCCTTCCCGGGGGGTTTTTCCCGGGGCCCCCGGCCCCCCCCCCCCCCCCCCCCCGGGCCCTTTTCCCCGGGCCCCCCCCCCCCCCCCCCGGGCCGGGGGGGGGTGGGGGGGCCCCCCCCCCCCGGGGTTTGGGGGGGGGGCCCCCCCCCCCCCCGGGGGGCCCGGGTTTTGGGGGGGGCCCCGGGGGGGGTTTCGTTTCCCGCCGTTTAAAAAAAGGTTTTTTGAAGAGGGGGGACCGGACCCGGGGGGGGCCCCCCAAAAAAAGGGGGGCCCCATGTTTACCTGTTTCCGCCTTTCCCCGCCCCGTGTCCTCCTGAAGGTATGCAAAAACTGATTTCCTAAAGGGGAAAAGGGGACCAGGTGGCTCCTCTCTTGGGGCCCGGGGCAACCGTGGGTTTTCCGGGAATTTAAGGGCCCGGTGTAAACCCCCTTGTTTTCCTTTTAGGGGGGCCCTCGCTTTGTGGGGGGAGCTCCCGGCCCCGGGTCCTTTTCCCCCCTTGAAGCTAAAACGCCCGGGTTTTCCCTTTGTACCTCTCCCCCGTCGGGCGGTCCCCGGACGCGGTAGCGGGGGACATGTTGGGGGCACTTCGCCCGTCCTCTACAAGACAATATCAATCTCACTTTGGGAAAGGGCCCTTTTAGTCGTTTTCCCCAAACTCAAGGGGCCCCCGCGAGGCTTGAACGGTTTCCTGGATTTTCCCCCCTTCCGGGGCCCCGAAACCCTGGGGGTCCTTTCCCCTACTCTCTCCCCCTCCCGGGGGCCCCGGCTGACCCCCCCAAATACGGTTGGGGGTTTTGGGCCTTGGGCCGGGTTTTTGGGGACCCTGGTTTTAAGGGGGGGGGGGGGGGGGGGTTTTTTCCCCCAAAAAACCCCCTCCCCTTCGTCCCGGCCCCTTCTGGTCCCTTTTAGAAGGTTCTCCGGTTCCTGCAGGGCGACCAAATTTGGGGCAGACGCGCCGGGCCCCGCCTCCCTTTAGAAGGCCTGTTCCTGGTGGCCCTGGCTACAGGGTTTCGGGCTTCTCAGCGAGGGGGGCTGACCCTTTTTCCCCCAGGGGGCGACCTTCTCGGGGGGACGGCTCCGCTTCCTTTGTCCTCCCTCCCCCGCCCAAGGTGGGTGGGGTTTAAAAA
>JACEEZ010009051.1:107500-110928 GCA_016584305.1 Chionoecetes opilio
TACCACATCACTTGAAGGAGGATTACGGGTTTCATCTTGCGGTAGTAGGGGTAATACAAGTTGGTGTAGTAGGTAGTGGGGAAATGCAAGTGGGGCGCCCTGGTTGACAGTGGTATGTAGCAGACGAGTCGGTTTGACGTCACAACAGGGCGCCATTCGTTTATGAGCGCATAAATCTTCCTGTACTTAAATTAGCGGGTATCATAAAAAGTACTGTTCACATAGAAAAATCAGTATCACTGCCCTATTATATGAGGCTTAAATATTTCCATTCTACCGTTACCTAAGTAGAATAACGGGTCCAATACGAAAAATACGGAACCCCAAAGCCGCTAACATGAGCCATATTACCAACAACCATTATGTAGTTTATTAATCATTATTATTCCCTATTTATATTATACCCTTTATTTCAAAAAATATATACGAATAAATGCGAATTGATAACGAATTGATTAGGAATTAAAACGAACCCAACCTGCTACACTGATCAACCCTCGTTTCACCATTATTTAGGAAACAACTCCATAACAAAACTTTCAATAGGAACAACATTTCCGTCACTGTCCCTTTTTGAGACCTCCGAACCTCTCCATAATCTCGATGAGGAAGGTTATCCCACCATGCCTATACGATGAACACCAGCAGGAGGATGATCTTGGCGTCCATGCACAGCAGGCTACTGGTGGAGAAGGAGATGATGTACCCTAGCGACCTCCACGGCGGGGTTTTTTGAAGCAGCCCCGGTCCGCCCTGGGAAGATTACCCCGTAGAATGCTGCGGAAGAGATACATGAGAGTTAGTCTGTAGAAAAGGTAATGTAACTGTTGGGGTTCGATAAGAGAGGCAGTGACTGTGATTACAGTAAACCCTCAATAAACCGAACCAATTGGAGGGAAGGGTTGATTGCAATAACCGATAGTTCGGTTTTTTAGGAATGATCGGTTGCCCGCCTCATAAAGCGAACATAGTTTGGTTTATGAGAGGCGTCGTTCGGTCATACGTGTTTCAAACAAGTTAAACCTGGGATGTACAGTACTGTAGAGTAAAATATAACTTTTAAAGGTAGTCTAAAGGAGTAGTCCAAAACCCCAATGAGGACTGACTGTAAAATGAGAACACACGTCTTCATGCGGCCAACACGTTCGGCGGCTGACCAATCGCCGCATATGCCGACTAGAGTTTTGATATATCAGAGGCTTGTTCGAAGGCAACACGGCGTTCGGTTTAACGAAGTTCGGTTTATCGAGGGTTTACTGTAGTTAGTTTAGTCACTCTGGTCTGTTAGAATTAAATCATGTTTGTGTTTTACTTGCCTAATCTAAAATAGGTTATCAGTAATATATCCTGTACATGAGTTAGTCCGTGGATAGAAACTGTTTATGTGACAGTTCGTGTGTCTATAGGCAGTGACTGTGTGATGGTTAGTTTAGTTACTCTCAATCAATCAATCATTGGGGGCATACGCCGGGGGGCGCGTCGCCTCGCCCACCCTACGACGCCACTCCCGGGGGTCACCACGCGCGAGTTCCCATGCAGGCTCCTTTCCCATACCAAGCAGCTCTCGACAAGAAACATCAACTTGCCCCAGCCACGAGCCTTGTGGGCGCCCCCTTGGCCTCCTCCACGCCGGATTGTCTTTACAGATACAAACCCCATGGGAAGGATCGGTTTCAGGGTAGCGTGCCACATGCCCATATAGCCGAAGTTGGCGCTGACGGACTATGCAGGTAATAGGCCTCGATTCAGTCTCAAAGGTGCAATCGCTGATTTTACACGTAATCATCCCAGCGATACCCCATGATTTTTGCGAAGACACTTATTACCAAAGGGATTGATTCGTCTCTTCAAGTCATAAATTTAGTGTCCCTGTCTCACAACCATAGAGTAAGACAGGGATCACAGCGACTTGAAGATCCGGATCTTTGTCCTCCTCCACAGGTACCGGGCAAACGCCAAATACTCCCGCGGAGCGAGTCCATAACACCGTGGGCTATGCCAATCCGTCGAAGACTTCTTGACGTGACCCGCCGTCATTATGGGGCTGCGCCTACCAGGTATGTAAACTTTCCAAAAACTCAATGTCCTCGCCACACGCATGAACGACTGTACTGCTTCATCTAGTAAGTCTCCAAATACCTGGACCTTGGGCTTGAGCCAGGAGACCTCAAGTCCCAAAGGCTTTTTCCTCCTCGTGCAGCGCCTCGAGAGCCATCACCAGGACCTCCAGCGACTCAGCAAAAATTACTGCATCATCGGCAAAAACAAGATCAGTGATCTTGGTGTTGCCGACGGATGCTCCACAATCACTTTGATCTACACCCTTGTCCAATACCCAGTCCATACAACGTTGGGAAAAATGATGGGGCAAGGGCGCACTCCTGCCTCACTCCTGTATTCACAGGAAAGAACTGGATACACCGCCCCACACTTCACAGCACTCTCAGGTCCCAGAATACAGAAACCCGTTATCAAACCAATAGTCCTTGCAGGAACCCGCGAAGTCGCAGAAGATCCCCCGAGTGACTCACGATGCACTGAGTCAAACGCCTTCTTGAGATCAACATATGCTGCAAGCATCCCCTGTCGAAACTCACGTCGGCGTTCCACCAGACACGAAGCGCTAGGATACGGTCCGTTGTTGACTTACCAGGCGTGAACCCAGACTGCTGAGGTCTCTGATTGCTTTTACCAGATGATTTCGAATTCGTGTTTAGCAATAGATGGGCAAGCACCTTGCCTGGTACGCTGAGCAGTGTAATACCGCGGTAATTGTTTCAGTCCCGACGGTCCCTTTCCCTTTCCAGATAGGGACGACCAGCCCCCTTTTCCATCAGGAGGAAAAGGTACCTGATTGCCACACGCAGTCAGGACAGCATGCAACCCGCGATCATGGCCTCACCCCCAGCTTTGAGGAGCTCCGCACGATATTACAAACACCAGCTGCCTTTCCACCCTTCAACTTTGCTACAGCCTCTCTGACTTCGTCAAGAGAGGGTGCGTTTCGTCAATGGGGGGGAATCGGCATCCACTGCCTGTGCAGAGAAAAGTCCCAACATAAAATTTTTACCTTCATCCGCCGCTAAATATGTGATTTGTGGCACGAATAATGTCTCGGTCACCAAGATTAAGCATGATGCACACACACACACACACACACACACACACACACACACACACACACACACACACACACACACACACACACACACACACACAAGGAGGGTATCCGTAGGTAGAGGTAGCACGTCTTCTAACCTAGAAGTCCCGGGGTTTGATCCCGGGCGGACGGAGAATGGGCTTTTCCTTAAAACCTGAGCCCCTCGCCACCTAGCAGTGCATGAGTACCGGGTGTTAGCCGGGGGTTGTGACCCCTCCGGGAGTGTGGTTCGGCCAACACTAAACCGGAGAAAAAACTTTGGAAGGGG
>JACEEZ010009052.1:0-5000 GCA_016584305.1 Chionoecetes opilio
TACCAACACTCCCGTCCCTTGCAAGACCTCTGTGTTGCGATGGATCTACCACCTCCACAACAAGATCCCAAAAGGGTGAAGGAGTGATGTGTGTCTCTTTGAGTGATGGTCTCTCTTTGTAGTGAAGTGTGTCTCTTGTGTGATGTGTTGTCTTTGTGTGAATGGGTCTCTTTGTGTGAATGTGTGTCTCTTTGAGTGAATGTGGTGTCTTTGATGAAGTGTGTCTCTTGTAGTGATGTGTGTGTCTTTGTTGTGAATTGTCTCTTTGTAGTGAATGTGTGTCCTTGTAGTGATGTGTGTGTCTTTGTATGTGTGTGTCTCTTTGTGTGAATTGTGTTCTTGTGTGAATGTGTGTCTCTTTGTATGATGTGTGTGTCTTTGTTGTGAATGTGTGTCTCTTTGTAGTAAGTGTGTCTCTTTGTAGTGAATGTGTTCCTTTGTAGTAATTGTGCTCTTTGTATAATGTGTGTCTTTGTTGTGAATGTGTGTTCTTTGTGTGATGTGTCTCTTTGTAGTGAATGTGTGTCTCTTTGTAGTGAATGTGTGTGTCTTTGTGTGAATTGTGTCTCTTTGTAGTGTGTGTGTCTCTTTGTAGGAATGTGTGTCTTTTGTAGTGATGTGTGTCTCTTGTGTGAATGTGTGTCTCTTGTAGTGAATGTTGTCTCTTTGTAGTGATGTGTGTCTCTTTATGAATGGTGCTCTTTGTAGTGTATGTGTGTCTCTTTGTAGTGAATGTGTGTCTCTTTTTTAGTGAATGTGTGTCTCTTTTTTGTGATGGTGTCTCTTTGTATGAATGTTGTCTCTTTGTAGTGAATGTGTGTGTCTTTTTTAGTGAATGTGTGTCTCTTTGTATGATGTGTGTCTTTGTAGTAAATGGTGTCTCTTTGTAGTGAATGTGTGTCTCTTTGTAGTGAATGTGTGTCTCTTGTAGTGTATGTGTGTCTTTTGTAGTAAATGTGTGCTCCTTTGTTGTGAATGTGTGTCTCTTTGTAGTGAATGGTGTGTCTTTGTTTGTGAATGTGTGTCTTTGCTGTGAATGTGTGTCTCTTTGTAGTGAATGTGTGTGTCTTTGTAGTGAATGTGTGTGGTCTTTGTAGTGAATGTGTGTCTTTGTTGTGAATGTGTGTCTCTTTTAGTGAATGTGTGTGTCTTTGTATGAATTGTGTGTCTTTGTAGTAAATGTGTGTCTTTGTAGTGAATGTGTGTCTCTTTGTAGTGAATGTGTGTGTCTTTGTAGTGAATGTGTGTCTTTGTGTGAATGTGTGTCTCTTTGTAGTGAATGTGTGTCTCTTTGTATGAATGTGTGTCTCTTTGTAGTGAATGTGTGTGTCTTTGTAGTGAATGTGTGTCTCTTTGTAGTGAATGTGTGTGTCTTTGTATGAATGTGTGTCTCTTTGTTGTGAATGTGTGTGTCTTTGTAGTGAATGTGTGTCTCTTTGTAGTGAATGTGGTCTCTTTGTAGTGAATGTGTGTCTCTTTGTGGTGAATGTGTGTGTCTTTGTAGTGAATGTGTGTGTCTTTTTTAGTGAATGTGTGTCTCTTTGTAGTGAATGTGTGTCTCTTTGTAGTAAATGTGTGTGTCTTTGTAGTAAATGTGTGTCTCTTTGTAGTGAATGTGTGTCTCTTTGTAGTGAATGTGTGTCTCTTTGTGGTAAATTTGTGTGTCTCTTTGTAGTGAATGTGTGTGTCTTTGTAGTGAATGTGTGTCTCTTTGTAGTGAATGTGTGTCTTTGTAGTGAATGTGTGTGTCTTTGTAGTGAATGTGTGTTCTTTTGTTGTGAATGTGTGTCTCTTTGTAGTGAATGTGTGTCTCTTTGTAGTGAATGTTTTGTCTCTTTGTAGTGAATGTGTGTCTCTTTGTAGTGAATGTGTGTCTTTTTGTAGTGAATGTGTGTCTTTGTAGTGAATGTGTGTGTCTTTGTAGTAAATGTGTGTGTCTGTAGTGAATGTGTGTGTCTTTGTAGTGAATGTGTGTGTCTTTGTAGTGAATGTGTGTCTCTTTGTGGTGAATGTGTCTCTTTGTAGTGAATGTGTGTGTCTTTGTAGTGAATGTGTGTGTCTTTGTAGTGAATGTGTCTCTCTTTGTGGTGAATGTGTGTCTTTGTAGTGAATGTGTGTCTCTTTGTGGTGAATGTGTGTCTCTCTTTGTGGTGAATGTGTCTCTTTGTATGATGTGTCTCTTTGTAGTGAATGTGTGTCTCTTTGTAGTGGAATGTGTGTGTCTTTGTAGTGAATGTGTGTCTTTGTAGTGAATGTGTGTGTCTTTGTAGTGAATGTGTGTCTCTTTGTAGTGAATGTGTGTCTCTTTGTAGTGAATGTGTGTCTTTGTAGTGAATGTGTGTGTCTTTGTATAAATGTGTGTCTCTTCACGAGACACAGCAGGCTAGCTCCTGCGGAGGGCTATTGGTGGGCCTTTGGCCCACCACCTGCGTTTGTGGGCCTTGGGCCCACCAAACACAGACTCTCCAGATAGCCCCTTCTAACTTTCAGAATCATGGATGTAGAAATGTATATTAATGCAACCCATTCACATCACCCCCAATCCATTTCACTCCCCTTACCCATCACCCCCCCCCATTCACTCACCCATTAACCATCACCACACACGCATTCACTCACCCATTACCCATCACCCCCCACCTATTCCATCACCCATCACCCATCACCCCACCCATCACCCCCCACCCATTCACTCACCCATCACCCCACACCCATTACCCATCACCCCACCCATTCACTCATCCATTACCCATCACCCTACTTCAAGGTTTCCTCAATTCTCGCAACCCACTTTTTTTCACAATTCTCGCCAATGAGGCTGCCTAAAAAAAAAGAAAAAAAGAAGTATCGGAATCATCTATCATGAGGTGATTCCGCCACAGAGGGCGGCACCCAAGAGCGGACACCACACAACACACACACACTACACACACACACACAACCACACACCACACACTACACACACCACACACACACACACACGCACACACCACACACACAACACACACACACACACACACCACCACACTACACACCACACACACACACCACACACACACACACCACCATCCCACCACACACCCACACTACAGCACACACACACACACACTACTCACAACACGACACACACCCCACCACACACACACACACAACACACACACACACACACACACACATCACACACACACACACACACACACACACATCACACGGACACCACCACGACACAGCCAACCACACACACACAACACACACACACACACAAACACAAGCACACCCACACACCACACAACACACCACACACACACACACACACACACACGACACTCACCCACACACACACACACACACACACACACACAGCACAACACACACACCACACACACACACACACACCCCACACACACACATGACCACACACACACACACACACTCACACCACACACACACACACACACCCACACAGACCCCACACCACACACAGCACACAAACACAGCACCACACATACCAGCCCACACCACCACACACATCCACACACACCACACACATCACACACACACACACACACGACACACACACACAACACCGCCACACACACACACACACACACACACACACACACCACACACCCACCACACACCACACACACACCACAACACACTACCCACCCACCCCCACACACCGACACACACACACACACATACACACCACACAACCACACACACACACACACACACACACACTCACAACACACACCACACACAGCACACACACACACACACACACACACAAACACACACACCCCCCCACACCACACACACACACACAGCACACACACACCACCACACACACACCCACACACACACACACACACAACACACACACGCACACACACACACACAGCACCCACCACCACACACACACACACACACACACACACACACACCACACACACACACACAACACCGCACACACACACACACACACACACACACACAGCACACACACGCCACACACCACACACACACCACACACACACACACACACACACACCACGAACATCACACACACACCCACACACACCACACACACACACCAACGACCCACACACACACACACACACACACACACACACCACACACAACACACACACACACACACATACACACACACCACACACACACACGTCCCAACCGACACACCCACAACAATACACACACCCACACACACACACCCAATCACCCCCCCCCGCCCCTGCATGGTTCCTGTGGTGATAGTTCAGGCAACAGTTGATGCCCGTGCCACTGCTGATGCGCCGCCACTAATATAACCCTTCTGCTCGTCTCTTTCGCTCATCTGGGTCTAATGATGCTGTGCTGGCAGCCAGAGTTGTTAATGAGGGCAGGCTTGGTTTGATATCGGTATTGTCCGTAGGAACTTGCTAGGTTTGGGGGGGTGTTTCTTGAAACGTTCAAAGGGTTATGTTCCGTTGAGTCACGCAGGTGTCTGGGCTGTGCATTGAAGAGGTGTGGCCCTCCTTATAGCGAAAGCGTTTTCTTGAGCGTCTTGACTCTTGTACTTGCCTCTGGGTATATCCTTTCCAATATGGCAGAGCGACCCCGTCCGTGGTTGATTGCTAGACCGTACAATTCAAGTTTAGTTTACATGATTTCCGGTCATATTTTGTAATGGTATAATATAGCGTACCTTTCTCTACGCTTTCTAGTGAGTTATAGGTCGAGTCACGTATCTTTCCCAGTAGTCCAAATGTCGTAGCGTCAAATTTCTATCGTGAAGATCAGTTGTAACTGCTTCAAGTGACTGCTTCTCCTGCTCGCCCTGGACTCCCAACAGCTAGACAACAATACTCCCACAACGGTATCACAGTGACTTGTATAATGTCAGCATAGAAGCCTTTCAACTTTGTCCGGAAAGTGGGAAAAAAAAGGATCAGCCATCCCTGGCTTCGTGCCATTCTTTCCAACATTTTGTATATGTT
>JACEEZ010009052.1:10000-17500 GCA_016584305.1 Chionoecetes opilio
ACACTAACTATAGTTCTATTTTTTTTAAAACAAGCAAATTTCATGTTATCGTAAGGTCTCATGCTTAACAATGATGTCTATGTTTACCTGATACTATGGTTAACTCTGATATAATACAACTGAAATCAGAGAAGCGTAGTAATTCCTTCTACTGGCATTAAATATTAGTCAGTAAGCAAGCAAGGGAGGCAGCATTTTTGGCCTCATTAAAAAAAAAATAGGACTAGAATGGTAAAATATAGGTGGTTGGTTGCCAGGACCATTTTAATAAAAAAAAAAACAAAAAAAAAAACAACGTGTTTTCATGCTAAAATAAACTATAGCAAACACAAAAACAAAAACACCCACAGCGTCTATATACCCACATGTACTACTATCTGCTAGAAAAAGCATTCTGAAAGAGAAAAAGCACACAAAATAACATAACGCACAATTAATTAAAAAATAAACATGCATAACAAGCAATAAATGAGTTTTTACTGTAGGGGTCCAAGGTTGGTGGCCGCACACCTGGCTAATTACCCCTAAGGATCAGGCGCCGCGCCAATGCTTAATTACCCTTCAGGTCATTGACTGTACGGTCCCAAGTTGGCAGCCGCACACTGGCTAATTACCCATAAGATCAGGCCGCGACATATGCTTAATTACCCTTCAGGTCACTGACTATGGTCCCAAGGGTGGAGCCGCACACCTGGTAATTACCACTAAATGTTCAGGCCGCGCCATATGCTAATTACCCTTCAGGGTCCACGCTTGCTAGGGGTGACCTGATGGGGTCAACCAAATCCCCCTTTGTCCAGGATGGGAGTGGTTCTCTAGGGCGAGTGTATTTGGAACTTGATAATTTACTCACCCAGTTTGAATGTCGTAGGATTGGATTTTCGATCTCGTATATGAATAGACCATAAATTTACACACTCGGATCATCGACATCCGTATACCGAATCGCTCGTATAACGGACCTCCCTGTATTACAAATTTCACCACTATATTATCACTACAGATTGGAGTGCCACTAAAAGAGACATGTACAGTAGTGTTATTATGTACCTGTCTTCCGTGACACATGCAAGTCTGTAGTGAGCTAAAATTTGTAATATATGGTGCCTAGGCGACATAGTGCACCTGGCGACTATAGTGTTATGTACAGTAATGTCTAAGGGCCCCACGATCCCTCCCGCCCTCGATACCTAATGGGTGCTCGTGGTTTGCAGTGATAAGATAAGATAAGATTTTCATACTATCTAGACACTTTGCAAGTACCAACTACAAGGTTATTGACTATAACAAAGCGCCGCCACGTTAGCATGAAGGTTTGCAGTTGATGAACCGGAAGTGGTTGAGGGCAGGTTTATCCAAAAAGGAGAAAGGAGCCATCTTCCGTAGGTGTAGTTTATCTAAGAACAGGAGATAGGCCGAATCACACCAGCGTGAGGGGCTGGTGGTTAGGATAAGGACGAGGGCAGCGACTAACCAGCGGCGACGCCAGCGCGCGCTGTTGTCATGTCTAATTAGATCAGAGTTGCAAAAGCATGTATGTGAGGAATTATTAGGCATGAATTCACATATCACATATCCACACCTAAGGGCGCCACTGGCCCTCCGCAGGCAGCTAGTGTGTCATGCTGAGGCCCGAGGACATACTACCGCACGTGGCCGAGCTGCTGCAGGAGGAGGAGGATCTAATCTTTGCCTCAAGATGGTGCAGACTCTCCTTCCTCCCATCCTCCTCACCTCAAAGGAAAAAATCTTTCCCTCAGGATACAACTAAGGACCCTCCGCCACCCCAGTGAGTCCTACGTGCTGTACCATCTAGCGCGGTACACTATATACCTATCACTATAAAACTACTATCTATCTGCCTAGGTGTTTGGAATGTTTCACTTCATCATCCAGCACTGGTCTTATTAACAGGGTCGGTCATATATAGTTGTGTGTGTGTGTGTGGTAGTGTGTGTGTGTGTGTGTGTGGTGAGTGTGTGGTGTGTGTGGTGTGTGTGTGGGTGTGTGTCCACTGCTTTGCCATTTTTTGTGTAAAGTAAACCCTCTTAAAATCTCTCCGTATAATTCCAACTTCAGGATAATTCAATCTGTTCAGGCCAGTGCAAATTTTCAAAACCTTTCCATAATTCGTAGCAAGTTGAATTATCCTTAGCCTTACTAGTGGGGAGTCCGTCCTCTCCCATGCAGTGCCCGCGGATGCCCAGCGTGAATCTGATATATATTATTTATTAATTACGTATAAATGCGATAGGCGGAGGAAGAAGGGCGAGAGGAGGAGAAAAGGGGTGGAGAGAAGGGGGACGAGGAGAGGAAGGAAGGGGAGAGGGGGGGGGAGGAAGAAGGAGGTGGGAACAAGAAGGGAGGAGAGGAGATGGAGGAAGCAGGAGGGGGAAAAAGGGAGGCGAGGAATGGGAGGAGGAACGAACTATTGTTTTAAAGTATCCTTCGCTTAATACAATCCTTCGGGTCCCTCACGGGCCTCTTCGCTTCTGTCACGCATTCCCTACAGGGAGTCATGGGAGGGCATTAGAAGTCCCACAGGATTCTATTGTATTCCTAGGTTTTTATAAGTACTTTGACAATGCATGGGTGGTCAAATAGGATTAATAATATATACTAATACTGAAAATTACTAATACGATCATTGTATTGAATGTAATGATGAATCTAAGCAAGGCCTATCATAGTATTATGTCTTTGGAGTAAGTTTGTCTACTGTGATTTTTTAAGGAATATCTGGAAGTATCATGTCATTGTGAATAGCTGAAATAGGGACTTTTAGCCATTGTAACTGAAAAGTTACCCACATTAGTGTTCAGCATGCCCCGATAACTGCTCAGGAACAAATTTCAAGCAAATTATTTAAAAAAAAAATTGCAAATTTGCAAAAATTTTTGCAAATTTTCTTCGAAGAATAGTTTTGCCGGTAAAATAACAAAAACTGATTGTCGTCAATTTTGAAATATTTTGATCAGCCAGAAATCCAATTTTTTTTTTTCGATAGATAATTGGAAAGCCGGGGATACAATTGTTCCTCGCCCCCCCGTATCATCTTAATCTCATCCATCTCACTCTCTCTCTCATTTTCTCTTACTACCTATCTATGTTCTCTGCCCCCCCTCTCACTCTATCTTTTACCTTCACGACTATCTATGTTCTTTGCCCCTCTCCCCTTTCTATGTTACTCATCTATTGTTCTTTGCTCCCCCCCCCCCCCCCCCCCCCCCCCCCCCCCCCCCCCCCCCCCCCCCCACCCCCCCCCCCCCCCCCCCACCCCCCCCCCCCCAGGAGAGCTGGAGCTGTTTGTGAAGCGTTATCCGGTCCCGGAAGCCACAACCCCGTGGCCAGCCTCACCTATGCCCCTCACCAGAACTACACCCACGCCGCCACCTCGTCCACGCCTGTGTATCATCTTATGCCCAATACACGCAGACCTAATGGACTTGTTTACATTAATTTGGTTTTTGTCATACAGCTGTCTCCGGGAATTGATTGATTTAATGCCTAAACGGTGGAATTGTGCCAGGGGACCTCAAGGTTCATATGCATTATGGCAAAGCATATAAAGGTCAGGGTTTTAGAATAATAGTGAAACGGTGAGGGAAGGGGAAAAGACGGAATGTTACCGCAGGATGGTTAGATCAGATGTAGGATGTGGTTTGTTGAGGAAGGAGGTTAAATTTCAAGGGAGAAGGAGGGGGATTCCGGGGAGAATGCCACAAGACAGGAAGCCGCTCCAGGAAGATGAATGAATGGGAATGATGAATGAATGGCTTGGTGAGGGCGTGTTGGATGGGCACTCTACATATCCAGCATGTTACTTACCATTTAACAAGGGGTCGTCGTCTCTAGTTCGTTGTGTGTCCGTGGGTTGTGTGTGTGTGTGTGTGTGTCTGTGTGCTGTTGTGTGTGTGTGGTCTGTGTGGTCGGTGTGTGGTGTGTGTTTATTTACCTAGTTGTAACATACAGGAACAAGAGTTATGTGTATGTCCCGTCTCCAAATCATACTATTATTCCAATTTGCCTTTGAAGTCATGAAAATTCTTGCATTATCACTTTGCATCAAAGGTTAGTTCCAGGATTCTAGGCTTCTATACGGGAAGCTGTATTTTTTTATTGTCTCTTACATGTTGTCATTTTCAATGTGTGTGTGTGTGTGTGTTGTGTCCCACTGCTTTGTGTCTGTGGTCCTTCTGAACCCCCTGTTCAGCAGGGTGACATAGAGGTGACGGCGGGACTTCCTGGTGAGGTGGACAGTGGTGCAGCTCGTCGAGTCTACCCATCTCAAGTGTGAGTTTTTGAAGTGTGTTGAAAAAAAACCAGAATAGACAAATTGCAAGTAGCAGAAGGCACCCCACACAGCCTCTCCCTTCTTGCTACAAGTCTGCCATGTTCCCCCAGACTCCCGGAAACTATTTCCTGTTCTATTTTTCCACCTTCCTTAAGACTTAAATCTTTTCAAGGAGCAGAGTGACAAGACACCCTCATCGAACTAAATTGGCCCAACTCCCTTTTTTTATTTCTTTCCTTACTGTATCTTTATAGGGCTGGCAACTAAGCGGGGTTTTGGTTACCTCTTTTGATGTGCCCTTGGCCAGTCCTTTGTCGATTTAAAAAAAAAAAAAAAAAAAAGAAGAAGATACCAATTACCAGAAGGAACACACACCCCTCTCTCTTAACTATAATATATTGTTTAGCGAGGCAAAAAAATGCTGCCCCCTTGATGTTAAATACTGATATTTGATGCCGGGAGAAGGGAATACTATGCTTCTTCTAAATTTCAATTGTATTTTATCATAGTTAACCTATTACAGGTAAACATAGGCACATTAAGCATGAGATCTATTAGATAGAATGGAATTTTTGCCTTGTTAAAAAAATAGACTATACCTCTCCGTGCCCCCAGACCTGCGGCTCCAGCTTCTCGACCCCGTGGCAACACTCGGGCCCCTGGATGGAGACCCTGACGGCCTGCTCCTGCTCCTGCCCCAGACCAAGGCCTTCATCCAGCTGCACGACCGCTTGGACTGCGTTCCCCCGCCACACCTGGCTCAAGTAGAGTCCCCACCCCTACCTGTCACCAAAACGATTCGGAAAAAAAATCGAAAAATACAGTAAAAACCTCTCGTCTTCGGACCCCATTATTCCAGACTTTGACATTATTCGGACCTTATCCTTCTCCTGTTTTCTTCTCATTCGTCTCTCTTCTTCTTCTTCTTCTTCTTACTTCCTTCTGTCTTCTTTTTTTTTTTTTCTTCTTCTTTTTTCTTTTCTTTTGTTTCTTTTTTTTAGGGGGTCGAAATTTCCTAGTTATATATACGACTAGAATTTTTTTTTTTGTTTTTTTTTATTTGTTTGTTTTTTTAGGGGTCGAAATTTCCTAGCCTACATATACATAAACACCTAGGATTTTTTTTTTTTTTTTTTTTTTTTTTTTTTTTTTTTTTTTTTTTAATACATATTCCCACCATATTCGGATCCTTGCATACGCGGACCAATCCTTGGCCAATTAGTTCGAATATGAGAGGTTTTACGTATAGAAACCCCCAAACAGAAATCCTGCTGAAAATTGATGTAGAAAGAATATTATTGATATGTAAAGGACAAATAGTGCATTACTACAACTGTACTAGTATTTTTTTTTCTCAATCAGCTATTCAAAACAGCCTAAGAAAACACAGAAATAAATACACATAGAAGAAAAATGCAGAACTTTAAAATGAATTCAAGCAAATAAAAAAAATCTCACCATAGCAATCATCTATTCCTTCCTGTTTTATTTTTCTTTGTTTCCCCTTATGCTTTTTTCTCCCCCTTTTTTTTTTCGGTTTTTTTTCTCTCTTTTTTTTCTCTTCTCTTTGTTTCTCTTTTTTTTTCTCCCTTTTTTTTTTATCTCTTTTTCTTCTCTTTTTTTTTCTCTCTCCGCACAATGCTTAAACCCCCTCAGCCCAGATCTGTCCTTGCTATATAAAATCGTCTGAGGGAGCCATAAAATAAACGAAAAGTAACTAAAATATACCAAATTAGTAGTGGACAAGGATTATCTTAACAGGTCATAGCTATAAAAACATTGCTTATAGTCACTAAAAATCGTCTAATGGTACCCAAATTAATTAAAATCACGTTAGGGTACTGAGGGGTCAAGTTATGCCTCACCACCTGTCTGTGGGTGCCATCACCCTTCACTCTTCTCTTTTCTCCCTATGCTTCTTAAACTCTCACTTTCCATCTCTCTCCATCTTCGCTTTCATGTCTCTCTATTTTCAGGTTTTTTTTTCTTCTCCCTTCCATCTCTTCTGTTCTCCTAAGGTTTTTTTCATCTCATTAATTTTCCTCCTGAAGCTTGTTTATCTCTCCCGTTTCAGACATCTCTTTCTCCTTAAGCTTTTTTTTATCCTCACGTTTCATCTCTTCTCTTTTTCCTAGCTGTTTTATCTCTCCCTTTTCATCTCTCTTCTCTTGTATCCTTAAGCTTGGTACTTCTCCTTAAGCTGTTATCTCTCCCGTTCATCACATCTCTTTGGCCTTAAGCTCTTTTATCCCCCGTTTCATCACATATCTGTCCTAAGCTTTTTATCTCCTGTTTCATCACATCTCTTGTCCTTAAAGCTTTTATTCCAGTTCATCACTCTCTTGTCAGTAAGCTTTTTTATTTCTCCCGTTTCAATCACATCTTGTCCTAAGATTTTTTATCTCCCGTTCATCTCTCCTCTTTCTCTTAAGCTTTTTATCTCCAGTTTCATACCATCTCTTTGTCCTTAACTTTTTTATCTCCCGTTTCATCTTTTCTTTTCTCAAGCTTTTTATCTTCCCATCTTCATCTCTTTTCTTTTGTCTTAGCTTTTTTATCTCTCCCGTTCATCTCTTCTTTCTCAAGCTTTTTATCTCCCCATTTCATCTCTTTTTTTTTTGTCCCTAAGCTTTTTATCTTCCTTATATCACCATATCTTCTTCTTCTGCTTTTTTTTTTTTATATATCTAAAGTAAGTAGCTTAGTTAGAGGGCCGAGGTGACATTAGACCATTTGATATTCATTCTTATCTCCTCCCTCCTATTGTCAATTCTCACCCTGACCTGCTTAACCCCTTGAGGACCAAGAAACGTCATTTCCATTGTAATTTGACTATCATACGACGATTTTTAATGAATAAAGCAATATTCTATAGCTATGACCTGTTTAGATTTCCTTGTCCACTAACTAATTTGGTTATATTTAGTTACTTTCGTAATTGTATGGCTAAAAACAGATGATTTTATATAGCAAAAGAAAGAATCTGGCGTGAAGGCGGCTAAGCAGGATGTGCGGGAGAGAGAGAAAAAAAGAGAGAGAGAAAAAGAGAAAAAAAAAAAGACGAGAAAAAAAAACGAGGATAGTGGTTAATCATTTTGACAGGAACTACCACGTGTAAGCCTCACAGGGCCTCATGTGAGTTCCTTATGTTCTTATGTTTATGTGCCTTTCCCTTCCTAGACACACCCACAGCAGGCCGCAGCAAA
>JACEEZ010009052.1:20000-21813 GCA_016584305.1 Chionoecetes opilio
ATGTTGATGGTTACTTCCTTCTGAGTAATTGGTTATCGCACTACAAGATGCATCAGGTTAAGTAGTGAGAGATAGTTAGATAGACATATAGTTAGATGACAGATAGTTAGATAGTGACTAGTTTTTTTTAGGTAGTGACACTGTTTTATTGTATTGTTACATTACGTTTTACTGTATTAAATTGTTATGAATTTCGATAGATTATAAAGGGACATGGGAGGTTATGGGCATTGTTTTAATGAAATAGCAATGTCTATCGGGTTTTTGTGTTGTGTATAATGCTAATATTGGATTGTTGTAGTGTAGTGGTGGTGGTGGCAGGGTGGTGGTGGTGGGGGTGTGATAGCAGTGCATTTTTTAACATGTAACTGGGTCGATAAAAATGTCTTCCAGTGATGAAAAACTGTCGCCCAGTAAGATATTTATTCATTAAAATCCTTCCTGAAATACAATGGTTTTAATCGTATCTGTGTGTGCTAGATCCAGAAGTGCACCTCTATTACTGAATTAGGATCTTTATTTTATACACAACATACAAAAGGGGTGAAGTGAGTATCCAAAAAACCTATATTTTAACAGGTAGTAGGCCTAGGGACGTTGGATATCAAAGAATGTCGCCCAGTAAAATCTGCTAAAAAAATGCACTGGGTGATGGCAGGGGCTAGTGATGGTGGTGATGGAGTCGGCAGTCGGTGGTGTGGTGGGGGTGATGGTAGAGTTGGTAGTAGTGGTGGTGATGGTGATGTTGCATTCTGGTTGGTCTTTGAATTGGTGAACATACAATACATACATACATAACATACAGACATACCATACAGACATAATAAATACATACATACATACATACATACATACAAGTCTGTCCTTGTAGTGATAGTGTCATGTGTGTGTGGTGTTGTTGTGTGTGTGTGTAGTTTTTTAATACTCCATTTAATAATTACATACTACTCTTCTCCAGGTTTTCTGCCCCATTATTTTTTGCCATCAAGGTTAGCGTTGGATTTATGTAATTTTGATTTTTGGCTAAGATTATTTTTAGGTAGTTTTTGAATGGAGAAAGGTATCTTCCCTTTTTAACTCCCCAAATCTTCCCCATAGGTGATATGTTATCGGTTTCATCTTTATGTCACTTTGTATTGTACACTACGAGATACCACTATAGTCGCCAGGCACATTGACCAATGCACTATGTCATTTACGTCGCCAGGACAAATCTGTACGAATTTAGCATCCATTACAGACTTTGCTGTGCCACTGAAGACATGTAGTGTGAGGTAAATCATAAAAACTACGGGCATGTCTCTCCGTGGCACATACAAGTTTTGCAGTTATGTATAATCGTAATATCTTGTGCCTGGCGAGATTAGTGCAGTGGCAAGTGAACTGGCGACTATAGTGTTATCTACGTACAGCAAAGGAAAGTTGTATGATTGGTATGATGTCATCATCAGTACTATTTCCATTCATCATTATCATTGTCATCATCAGTTTTGCCTACAGTCGAGTGAAAACTATAGAATTTCCGATATTTGGAGTTAGTGTAGTTTAAGTCATAAAGTATTTTTATAAAGTCAAAGAGGTATAATTAGTAAGAAACTCATATGAAGCAGGAAATAATTTGTGCTGTGGTGGTATGGAAGAAACACACAGATACTGATTACACAAGATATTATATTATAGTAT
The DNA here is from genome assembly GCA_016584305.1 of Chionoecetes opilio. NCBI lineage: Eukaryota > Metazoa > Arthropoda > Malacostraca > Decapoda > Majidae > Chionoecetes > Chionoecetes opilio. Next base: position 21,684 of record JACEEZ010009052.1, read on the forward strand.
TTAAACTCAGGTGTGTCTTGGGTCAATAATTATAAAATAAATATGAATCTCTCATTAGGAAAGAATAGTTACTAGACTAGGTTTAACCAGATTATATTTTCTGATTAGACATGAGGATGTTAAAGCCGGT
>JACEEZ010009053.1:0-12850 GCA_016584305.1 Chionoecetes opilio
TTAAACCAAAAGGGGAAAAAAAAACTTTTGAAAAAAGCTTTTTAAAAAACTAAAAAACCGTTTTAAAAATTTTTAAACCCAAAAATAACCTTTTAAATTTTTCTTTTTTATACTTAAATTAATGTAGCTCTTATAGGTGAAAATTTTCTAAAAGGATTTTTACTTAAATATGTAGGAAAACGCTATATACACTGATAACTACTAAAATCTTTTAAAAACACACTTTTTTTGGGTTTATAGAAATAATAATAAAAACTACTTTTTAATTCCCGATTGACTTGTATAGCCATATCACCGATAACTGGGAAAAAATCTTAAAAAGATCACTTTTTGGGGTAAATGCTTTATCAAAAGGGAAAATTCCTTCTAAAAATGATATAACACTAAAAATTAAAAGAAACTATGAAAACCGTATAATATAAAACTGTATCCAATATAAGTCTCAAACTCCTATTATAACTTACAGTATTTAAAATAGCAATTTCTAACGAAAACAACTAAATTTCCACATTTAAAATTTCTCTATCAAAAAAAGGGTGAATAATGTCAATTTTCGTCTTTTTTACCCTTCAAAAATACTTAAAACACTTAAAAAAAAAACGTTTTTCTACGAAAAAATTGGGTACATAATTTCATAAAAAATACTATTTTAAGCTAATAATTGAAAAGTATATTGCGAAAAAATGCTGAATAATGTCAAATTTCGACTTTTTTTTGGGCTTTAAAAAATACATTAAAACCTTTAAAAAAAGTTGTTTTTTTAAAATTAAAAATTGATACCAAAATATCAAAAAAATGCTATTTTTAGCTCATAACTTGTAAACTATATTGTGTTAAAGTCTGAATAATGTCAAATTTTTGAATTTTTAGCCTTTCAAATACTTAAAATACTTGAAAAAAACATTTTTTTAAGATTAAAATTGATACTAAATACATACAATACTATTCTAGCTTTAATTTTGTAAAAAAAGTTGTACAAAAATAAAAACTTTTACTACGTATAAAGAAATTATTTCAATTTTGTAGAAAAAAACCCCTCTTCACTATAACTAACAAATCATTGAAAAAACTACTTTTTTGGGTTTATGCATAGATCAGTAAAAATACTTGTATATATACTGCGCTAAAAGTTTACAAGAAACTTGAAAAAAATTTCAAAATACCGTTTTAATCCAATAAATAACCTATTTCTTTAAAGCTTAAAAAGTTTTAACTCTATAGGTGCAAATTATTCTAAAAACAGGATTTTAACTTCAATTTGTAGTAACACAGCTATATATCACTGATAACTAGCTAAAATCATTGCAAACACTACATTTTATGGGTTTAATATAAGCAATATAATACGTAAAACTACTTGTAATAGACATAACGCTACATTTAGAAGAAACTATGAAAACACTTGCAATATAACCGTTATATCACAATAAATCACCTCCTACTCTTCTATTTAATAGCTTATGTCATGGAAGCTACTTTAGGTGCAAATTATTCTAAAAAGATGATTTTATAACTTCAATTTGTAGGAAACAGCTGTATCATCACCGATAAATAGCTAATTATCATTGAAACACTACTTTTATGTTATAGCGTATAATACGTAAAACTACTTGTATATATCCAATTACACGCTACAGTTTGACAAGAACCATGAAAAACGCTTTGCAATGATACCGTTATATCCAATATAATAAACTCTTACTCTTCTATTTAATACTCAAATGTACATGTAAGCTACTTATAGGTTCAAATTATGTCTAAAAAGAGGATTTTCTTACTCAATATGGTAGGAAAACAGCTATATATCACTGATAACATTAGCTAAATCTTGAAAACACTACATTTTATGGGGTTTATAGCAATATAATAAGTCAAACTACTTGTATATATAGCCTCAACGCTACAGTGTAGAGAAGAAACTATGAAAAACACTTGCAATATACCGTTATATCACCTAAATAAACTCTTACTCTTCTATTATACTTAATATATTAAGCTACTTATAGGCTGCAAATTATTCTAAAAGATTATTTTATACTTCAATATGTAGGAAAACAGCTATATATCACTGATAACTAGCTGAAAATGCCTTGAAAACACTACATTTTATGGTTTATAGCGCATATAGATAATTAAAAAACTAATTGGTATATCTACAATAAAACGCTACGTTTTTTAGAAGAAACTATGAAAAACGCTTGCAATATCCGTTATAATCCCAATAAAATAACCTCTTACCTTTTATTGAATAGCTTAATGTAATGTACGCTACTTATATGTGCAGATTATTCTAAAAAGAGGATTTCATACTTCCATTTGTGGAAACAGCTATATTATCACCGATAAAGGCTAATATCATTGAAAAACACTACATTTTTATGGGGTTTATAGCAGTCTATGAATAAGGTAAACTACTTGTATATATACAATACGCTACAGTTTTTACAAGAAACTATGAAAAACGCTTTGCAATATACCGTTATAATCAAAATAAATAACCTCCTACTCTTCTATTTATTAGCTTTTAATTGTATCTTAAAAGCTACTTTATAGGGGTCAAATTATTCTAAAAAAAAAGGATTGGTATACTTCCAATTTGTAGGAAAACACTATATCTCACCGATAAATAGCTAATATCATTGAAAACTCCTACATTTTATGGGTTATAGCAATATGAAAGTAAAAACTACTTGTATAATCACCGTTGACTTGTATAGCTACATATTCACCGTACTAGGTAAAATCATGAAAGATCACAGTTTTGAGGGTATAATGCATTATCATAAGGTAAATTCCTTCTATTAATGATATAACCTACAATTAGAGAAACTATGAAAAACACGTATAATATACAAATGTATCACAATATAGAGTCTTCAACCTCCTATTATAACTTACAGTAGTTTTAAAATAGCAATTTCTACCGAAAACAACTATAATTCCACATTTGAGAATTTTCTCTATCACAAAAAGGGGCTGAATAAATTCAATTTTCGTCATTTTTTAGCCCTTCCAAAAATACAGTAAAACACTTGAAAAAACGTTGTTTCTACGAATAATTATTGGTACATAAATTTCATGAAAAAATACATATTTCAATCCATAAACTTGTCAATTATAGTTGCGTAAAAGTGCTGAATAATGTCAAATTTCGACATTTTTTAGGCTTTAAAACAATACATTAAACCACTTTGAAAAAACGTTGTTTTTAAGATTAAAATTGATTTTTTAACCAAAATATCATGAAAATACATATTTTTACTCATAACATTTGTAAATATAGTTTGTGTAAAAGTGGCGGAATAATGTCCAAATTTCGACATATTAGCCTTTCAAAAAACATTAAATACTTTGATCAAAACATTGTTTTTACATTAACAATATGATATCTTAATACATGAAAATACATATTTCTAGCTATTATTTTGTCAAATACTATTGTAGCAAATATCACAGCTATTTAGCTACAATATAAACAAATATACTTCAATTTGTAGATAAAAACCCGTCTTCACTGATAACTAACTAAATCATTGAAAAACACTACATTTTTTGGTTTATAGCAATATGATCATAACACTACTTGTATATATCCATAGCGCTACCGTTTTAAAAGGAAACTGAAACGCTTGCAATAAACGTTGTATATCACATAACTAACCTATTACTCTTCTATTTTATTGAGCTAATGTAATGGAAGCTACTTATAGGTGCAAATTATTTCTAAAAGAGGATTTTAATACTTCAATTTGTAGGAAAAAAGCTATATATCACTGATAACTAGCTAAAATCATTGAAAACACTACATTTTCTGGGTTTATAGCAATATAATAAGTAAAACTGACTTGTTATATACACAATACGCTACGTTTTAGAAGAAAATAGAAAAACACTTGCATATCCTTATATCACACTAAATAAACCTCCTACTCCTTCTATTTGATAGCTTAATGAATGTAATCTACTTATAGGTGCAAATTATTCTAAAAAGAGGATTTTATACTTCAATTTTGTAGGAAAAACAGCTGTATATCACCGATCAATAGCTAATATCATTGAAACCTAATTTTAATGGGTTTATAGCAATATGATAAGTAAAAATTTTTGTATTTTACAATGACGCTACCAGTTTACAAGACCTATGAAAAATGCTTGCAATTACCGTTTATGTCACAATAAATAACCTCTTAGTCTTCTATTTAATAGCTTTACTGTAATGTAGAGCTACTTTAAGGTGCAAAATTAATTTCTAAAAAAAGGATTGAATACTTCAATTTGTAGGAAAACAGCTATTATAACCGATAACTAGCTAAAATCATTGAAAACCTACATTTTATGGGTTTATAAGCAATATGAAATGACGTATAAAACTAATTGTATAAATTTAATAACGCTACAGTTTACTCAAAACCTATGAAAACGCTTGCAGATAGACCGTTATATCACATAAATAACCTCTTATCTTTTATTTAATAGCTTAATGTAATGTACAAGCTACTTAGGTGCAAATATTATTCCTAAAAAAAGAGGATTTCATACTTCATTTTGTAGGAACACAGCTATAATCCAACCGATAAATAGCTAATATCATTGAAAAACTTAACATTTTATGGTTTTATAGGAAGATGAAAGTAAAACTACTTGTATCATATACCAATAACGCTACAGTTTACAAAAACTTGAAAAACGCATGCATATACCGTTATATCAAAATAAATAACCTCTTACTCTTCTATTTATTATCTAGAATGGTAATGTAAGCTCCTTTAGGTGCCCAATTATTCTAAAAAAAAGATGTAATACTTCAATTTGTAGGAAAACCCGCTATATATCACCGGATAATAGCAATTATCATTGAAACTCTACATTTTTATGGTTTAATAGCAATATGATAAGTCAGACTACTTGTTATATATACAATAACGCTAACAGTTTACAAGATACTAGAAAAACGCTTGCAATATACCAGTTTATTATCACCATAATAACCTCTTACTCTCTATTTTTGAATAGCTTAATGTATGTAAGCGACTTATAGGTGCAATTATTCTAAAAAGAAGGATTTTATACTTCATTTGTAGGGAAAACAGCTGTATATCACCGATAAATGAGGTAATATCTTGAAAACGCTACATTTTATATATGGGTTTATAGCAATATAAGAAGTAACAACTTACTTGTAAATATAACACTCACGCTACAGTGTTAACAAGATACGATTAAAACGCTTGCCTAAGCGTTATAGACAATAAATACCTCTTACTCTTCTATTTATTAGCTTAATGTAATGTAAGCTACTTATAGGTGGCAAATTATTCTAAAAGCAGGATTTTATATTTCAATTTGTAGGAAAACAGCTGTATATCACCGATACTAGATAATATCATTGAAAACACTTATACATTTTATGGTTTTTATAGCAAATATATAAGTAAAACTACTTGATATATACAAGAACGTCAGTTTACACGATTACTATGAAAAACGCTTGCAATATAGCCGTTATATTCAAATAAATAACCTCTTACTCTTCTCTTTTATTAGCTTAATGTAATGTACGCTACTTATAGGTGCCAATTATTCTAAAATAAGGATTGTATACATCAGTTTGTAGGAAAACAGCTATATATCACCGATAACTAGCTAAAAATCATTGCAAAGAACACATTTTGAGATAAAAAGCATTATCATACTGTAAATTCCTTCTATTAATGCTATAACACTTAAATTAAGAAGAAACTATGGAAAAAAACTTAAAATATACATTGTAATCACATATAGAGTCTTCCAACTCCTAATAAGCGTACAGTAGTTTTACAATATCAATTTCTAACTAAAACAACAATATTTCCTATTTTGAATTCATCTATCAAAAAAAGGGCTGAATAATGTCAATTTTTCGACACTTTTTAGCCCTTCAAAAAATACATTAAAACACTTGCAAAAACGTTTTTTTTATGAATAAAATTGATACATAAATTTCATGAAAAATACATATTTAAAGCTCATAATATTGTAAAATAGTGATTTGGGTTGTAAGTGTTGAATAATATCAAATTTCGACATTTTTTAGGCTTTGAAAATACATTAAAATACTTTGGAAAAACGTTGTTTTTAAGATTAAAATTGATACCTAAATTTCATGAAAATACATATTTTAGCTCATAACATTGGTAATATATACTGTGTAAAAGTTCTGAAATAATGCTTGAATCGACATTTTTTAGCTTTTCAAAAATACATTAAAAATACTTGAAACAACATTGTTTTTAAGATTAAAATTGAAATCCTAAATTTTCATGAAAAATACAATATTTTTAGCTATTAAATTTTGTAAAATATCGTTGTAGCAAATATAAAAACTATTTTAGCTACAGATATAAAGAAATATAGCTTCATTTGTATAAAAAACACCTCTTCACTGATAATTATCTAAAATCATTGAAAACCCTACATTTTTTTGGGTTTATAGCATTATGATAAGTAAAACTACTTGTATATTATCCAATAACGCTACAGTTTGAAGAAACTATGAAAACACTTGCAATATACCGTTATAATCACAATAAATAACCTCTTACTCTCTTATTATAGCTTAATGTTAATGAAAGTACTTATAGGTGCAATTATTCTACAAAGAGGTTGTATATGCAATTTGTAAGAAACAGCTGTATTCACCGATAATAGCTAAATACCTTAAAAAACACTAACATTTTTATGGGTTTATAAGCAATATGATAAGTAAAACTACTTGTATATATACAATTGACGCTACAGTTTTACAAAGAACTATGAAAAATGCTTGCAATATACCGTTATATCACAATAAATAACCTCTTACTCTTCTATTTAATAGCTTAATGTAATGTAAGCTACTTATAGTTGCAAATTATTCTAAAAAGAGGATTTTATACTTTCAATTTGTAGGAAAACAGCTATATAAACAGCTGTATATGCCCGATAATAGCTATATCATTTAATAACACTACAATTTTATGGGTTTATTATAGCATATGAAAGTAAACACTTGTATATATACAATGACGCTACAGTTTACAAGAACTATGAAAATGCTTGCAATATCCGTTATATCACAATAAATAACCTCTTACTCCTTCTATTAATAGCTTAATTTATGTAAGCTACTTATAGTTGGCAAATTATTCTAAAAAAAGGAATTTTATACTTCAATTTGTAGGAAAACGCTATATCACCGATAAATCGCTATATCATTGAAAACCTACATTTTATGTGTTTATAGCAATAGGTAGTAAAACTTCTTGTATATAAGACAATAACGCTACAGTTTTACAAGAACTATGAAAACGCTTGCAATATAACCGTTATATCACAATAAATAACCTCCTACTCTTCATTTAATGATCTTAATGTAATGTAAGCTACTTATGATGCAAATTATTCTAAAAAAAGGATTGTATACTTCAATTTGTAGGAAAACAGCTATATATCCCCGATGAAAATAGCTAATATCATTGAAAACACTACAATTTTATGGGTTTATAGCATCTGATAAGTAAAACTACATGTAATATATTACATAACGCTACAGTTTACAAGAAAACTATGAAAAAAAAACGCTTCAATATAAACCGTTATATCACATAAATAGCCTCTCACTCTTGCTAGTTTAATAGCTTAAGTGTAATGTAAGTTACTTATAGGTGCAATTATTCTAAAAGAGTATTTTTATACTTCCTAATGTAGGGAAACACTAGAATATATCACTGATAACTAAGCTAAAATCAATTGAAACACTACATTTTTATTGGTTTATAGCAATATAATAAGTAAAAACTAACTTGTATATCACCGATTGACTTGTATAGCTACATTCACCGCTAACTAGTAAAATCATTGAAAAGATCACATTTTGTGAGGGTATAATGCATTATCATAATGTAAATTCCTTCTATAATGATATATACACTACAATTTAAGAGAAACATGAAAACACGTATAATATACAATGTCTCACAATATAGAGTCTCAAACTCCTATTATAATCTACAGTAAGTTTAAAATAGCAATTCTAAAGAAAACAACTATATTCCACATTTAGAATTTCTCTACAAAAAAAGGTCTGAATATGTCATTTTCGGGGGTCATTTTTTAGCCCTTCAAAAATACATTAAAACAAACTTGAAAAATGACGTTGTTTCTACGAATAATATTGGTACATAAAATTTTCATGTAAAATCATATTTAAGCTCATAATATTTGTAAAATATCGTTGCCTAAAAGTGCTGATAATGTCAAATTTCGACATTTTTAGGCTTCAAAAATATTTTCAACACTATGAAAAAGCGTATTTTTAAGATTAAAAATGATACCCGCAAATATCATGAAAAATTACATATTTTTAGCTCATAACATTGTAAAATATAGTTGTGTAAAAGCGCTGAATTATGTCCAAATTTCGACTTATTTAGCCTTTAAAATACATTAAAAATACTTGAAAAAAAAACATTGTTTTTAAGATTAAAATTGATATCGTAAATACATGAAAATACATATTTCTAGCTATTAATTTTTAAAAATATAGTTGTAGCAATATAAAAATCTATTTAGCTACAGATATAAACAAAATACTTCAATTTGTAGATAAAAACCACTCTTCAATCTCACGGATAACTAACTAAAATCATTGAAAACCTACATTTTTTTGGGTTTATATCAATATGAATGCAGTAAACACTACTTGTATATACTACAATAGCGCTACATTTTACAAGAAACTATGAAAAAACGCTTGCAATATACCGTTATATCACATAAATAACCTATGATTACTCTTCTATTTTTAGCTTAATGTAATGTAAGCTACTTGTAGGTGCAATTATTCTAAAAGTAGGATTTTATCTTCAATTTGGTAGGAAAAAAGCTATATATCACTGATAACTAGCTAAATCATTGAAAACACTACAATTTATGGGTTTATAGCAATAGAATAAGTAAAACTCCTTGTATATACCATAACCTACCAAGTTTAGAAGAAACTAGAAAAACAACTTTGCCAATATACCGTTATAATCACAATAAATAACCTCCATACTCTCTATTTGATAGCTTAAATGTAATTGTAATTCTACTTATAGGTGGCAAATTATTCTAAAAAGAGGATTTTATACATCATTTGTAGGAAAACAGCTGTATATCCACCGATAAATAGCTAATAGCATTGAGAACACTACATTTTATGGGTTTATAGCAATATGATAAGTAAATATTTGTAATATTTACAATGAAGCTACAAGTTTACAAGAACTATAAAATGCTTGCAATATACCGTTATGTCACAATAAATAACCCTCTTAGTCCTTCTATTTAATAGCTTAATGTAATGTAAGCTACTTATAGGTGCCAAATTTATTCTACAAAGAGGATTTTCATACTTCAATTTGTAGGAAAAAAGCTGGTATATCACCGATAAAATAGCTAATATCATTGAAAACACTACATTTATGTGTTTTATAAGCAATAGGATAAGTAAAACTACTTGTATATATACAATAACGCTACAGTTTTACAGAAACTATGACAACGCTTGCAATATACCGTTAATATCAAAATAAATAACCTCTTACTCTTCTATTTATTATCTTAATGTAATGTATGCTACTTATAGGTGCAAATTATTCTAAAAAAAAGGATTGTATACTCATTTGTAGGAAAACAGCTATATATCACCGATAAATACTAATGATCTTGAAAACTCTACATTTTATGGGTTTATAGCATATATAAGTAAAACTACTTGTAATTATACAATAACGCTACAGTTTACAAGATACTAATGAAAAACGCTTGCAATATAACCGTTATATCAAATGATGAACCTCCTACTCTTTCGAGTTTATGAGCTTAATGTAAGGGTAAGCTACTTATAGATGCAAATTATTCTAAAAAAAAGGATTTTATACTTCAATTTGTAGGAAAACAGCTATTATCACCGATAGAATAGCTAATATCATTGAAAACACTACATTTTTATGGGTTTATAAGCAATTGATATTAAACTACTTGTATTATACCATAACGCTACAGTTTACAAGAAACTATGAAAAACGCTTGCAATATACCGTTATATCACCAAAATAACCTCTTACTCTTCTATTTAATACTTAATGTAAATGTAAAGCTTACTTATAGGTGCAAATTATTCTAAAAGCGGATTTTATACTTCAATATTAGGAAACAGCTATATATCACTGTAACTAGCTAAAATCATTGAAAACACTACTTTTATTGGTTTTATTACAATAGAATAAGTAAACTACTTGTATATCACCGATTTGACTTGTATAGCTACATTATCACCGATAACTAGGAAATCATTGACAGATCACATTTTGAGGGTATATGCATTATCATAGCAGTAAAGTCTTCCTATTCATGATTCCACTACAAATTAAGAAGAAACTATGAAAAACCGTATAATATCCAACTGTATCACATATATAGAGTCTCACAAACTCCTATTATAATCTTACCGTATTTTAAAATAGCAATTCTAACGAAAAACAACTATATTCCACATTTAGAATTTCTCTATCAAAAAAGGGCTGATATGTCAATTTTCGTCATTTTTTAGCCCTTTCAAAAATACATTAAACACTTGAAAAAACGTTGTTTCTACGAATTAATAATGGTACAATAATTTCATGAAAAATACATATTTCAGCTAATATATTGTTAAGTATAGTTTGCGTAAAAATGCTGAATATGTCAAATTCGACATTTTTTTAGGGGCTTTCCAAAATACATTAAACACTTGAAAAAACGTTGTTTTTAGATTAAAATTGATACCAAAATAGCATGAAAAATGCATATTTTTAGCCTCATAACAATTGTAAAACTATAGTTTGTGTTAAAGTGCTTGAATTAATTCAAATTTCGACATTATTTAGTCCTTTCAAAATACATTAAAGTACTTGAAAAAACATTGTTTTTAAGATTAAATTGATATCTAAAAATACATGAAAAATACATATTTCTAGCTATTAATTTTGGAAAATATAGTTGGAGAAATATAAAAAGCTATTTTAGGCATACAGATATAAAGAAATATATCTTCAATTTTGTAGAAAAAAACAAAACCACTCTTCACTGATACTAACTACACTCATTGAAAACACTAAATTTTTTTGGGTTTAAGCATTGATCAGTAAAACTTACTTGTATATATACAATAGCGCTACAGTTTCAGAACGATGAAAACATTGCACTATACCGTTATAATCACAATAAATAACCTATTAATCTTCTATTTATTAGCTTATGTAATGTAATCTACTTATTGTGCAAAAATTATTCAAAAACAGATTTTATACTTCAATTTGTAGGAAAAAGCTATTATCACTGATAACTAGCTAAAATCATTGAAACCACACATTTTATGGGGTTTATAGCATATAATAAGTAAAACTAACTTGTATATATACCTAACGCTAACAGTTTAGAGATACTATGAAAAACGCTTGAAATATCCCGTTATATCACAATATATACCTCCTACTCTTCATTTATGAGCTTAATGTAATGTAAGCTACTTATAGATGCAAATTTTTCAAAAAAAAGGATTTTATACTTCATTTTGGGAAAAAACACTAATATCACCGATAATGCAAATACATTGAAAAACACATTTTATGGGTTTATAGAAATATAAAAGAAAAACTATTTTTATATATAAAATAACGCTACAGTTTACAAGAAACTATGAAAACGCTTGCAATATACCTTATACACATAAAAAACCTTTCTCTTCTTTTAAAATAGCTTAATGTAATGAAAGCTCTTATAGGGCAAATTATTCAAAAAAAGGGGATTTTTACTTCTATGTAGGAAAACGCTATTATCACTGAAAAAACTAGCTAAAATCATTGAAAACACACATTTTTTTGGGTTTATAGCAATATAATAAAGTAAACTTTTGTATTCCCGATTGACTTGTATACACATATCCCCTAAACTAGGTAAAATCATTGAAAAATACATTTTGAGGTTAAAATGCATTATCATGGTAAATTCCTTCTATTAATGATAAAACACTACAATTAAGAAAAAACTATGAAAAAACACGAAAATAATATCAACTGTATCACAATATAGGTCTCAAACCCTATTTAACTTACAGTATTTAAAATACAATTTCTAACGAAAACAAAAAAATTTTCCCCATTTAGAATTTTTCTATCAAAAAAGGGCTAATAAAGTCAATTTTCGTCATTTTTTAGCCCTTCAAAAATACATTAAACACTTGAAAAAACGTTTTTCTACGAAAAAATATTGGGACTAAATTTATGAAAAATACATATTTCAGCTCATAACATTTTAAATTATGTTGCGTAAAAGTCTGAATAAGTCAAATTTTTGACATTTTTTAGGTTTAAAAAAAAAATTAAAAAACTTTAAAAAAATTGTTTTTTAAAATTAAAAATTTTACCAAAATATCATAAAAATACTTTTTTTAGCTCATCTTGTAAAAAATAGTTGGGTTAAAAATGTGAAATGTCAATTTCGACATTATTTAGCCTTCAAAAAATACATTAAAATACTTTAAAAAACATTGTTTTTTAAGATTAAAATTGATATCTAAATACTGAAAAAAACATATTTCTAGCTATTAATTTTGTAAAATATGTTGTAGCAAATATAAAAGCTATTTTCTACAGTATAAAAAAATTACTTCAATTTGGATAAAAACCACTCTTCACTATAACTAAAATAAAATCATTGAAAAACCCACATTTTTTGGGTTTATGCAAAATTATTTAGTAAAACTACTTGTATATATCAATGGCTACAGTTTACAAAAAACTTAAAAAAA
>JACEEZ010009054.1:0-10756 GCA_016584305.1 Chionoecetes opilio
CAAATGAATGTATCCATCCAAATGCAATCATAGTCTACATTCACCTAGAAAAAATTATTTTTCATAGCATCCCAAAACAATAATAAGCGAGCCTGGAGACTTCCTACCTCTGCTAATACCAGTCCGAGCGGGTCGTTGGCCAGTCTGCACGTTATTTCAGATTGATTATCGTACAACCTTGGGTAAAATCATATATGTAGTCAGTAAATGTTTATAATTTTAGTAAATAACTTGTAATTTACTTTAGTAAAAAAAACTTGGTAATTTTAATCACCCCAGTTTGAATGTCGTAACATTGGATTTTCGATCTCGTATATTGAAAATAGACCCTAATTTACCACATCTCGTATCATCGGATTCTCGTATATCGAATGCTCGTATAACGGGACCTCCCTGTATATACTATATGAATTCGAGCGGGCCCTCCGATTACAGGCCTTTTTGCGACAGGCCGATATTCCGTGCGCAGTCCAGGTATCAGTGGTCTATGGTTGATCCTATCTAGACCACTTTGCAAGTACCAACTACAAGGTTATTGACTTTAAAAAGCACCACCACGCCAGGACGAACTTGGTGGGCTCGAACCGCTGACCGAATGCCGGGATGCTTCCCCGCGAGCCCGCAGCTCTCCCAACCAGCCACCCTGACGGGTGTCAATTTAACAATCATTGGGGTGCGTTTTTGTGGGGGGGGTTTAGAACTTGCTGGGTACACAACCCCCTACACGTGTTGTCCGGCAAGGCTTGGTGGAGAGAGAAAAAAATGTCTACCTTCTCCCTTCCTTCCCTTCTTGCCGTGATGTCACTAGCGACGCGGGCACAAAATATTGGTCGGCACCTATATCTTTGATTAAGAACTGAGGAGTGAAGGAAAATTGCGAGCATTTAATTACTAGACATTTTATATTACTTTACTCTCACCACCAACGTAAACCTCGTCCAAAAATGAGTCACCAGGATTAACCCATTTCTCGCATTACATGGCTTCTTCCCCCCCCCAAAAAAATGTCCTTGTTCCTCAGCCCCTTCATCACGCATCCTACCAGATATCTAACTAAGTATAAAAAAAAAAATAGAAATATATACACAACACCAAATCATGACTCCTCTTCTTTTTAAATTCACATAGGGTCTTCTATCCACCCACAAACAAATATACTTAAGCTGGACAATACAATTCTCAAATGAACTTTACAAACACAATAATTAAATAATGATGCGTTCTTAACTTCTTCACCTCCCTCACCAAGTGCAGATTTAACCAGTTTGGGGGATACATAACACTGGGGAACAATTTCAAGAAAAAAAAATTGTTGAGTTAGATTTTTGAGCTTATTTAGACTAAAATTGGCATGCTGATTCCAAATCTGTAGTCAGTTTTTTTCTAGCACGTCAAGTTTTTTCTCCACAGCTTACCCTCCAGATAAGCAAAATTCCACTTGTGAGCTGTAGTAAAACTTGCCAGCTGATTACGATTTGACTCATCGAGAGCTATGTGGCAACTTGTTTGTGCAGTTACAATTGAGACAGTGCGGTGAGAGGTGTGTGCAGCTCCCAATAGCCCAGTACTATCAATATCTGCAAACAGAAAGCTAGGATATAGGAATTAGGAGGATTTGTTATGGCTTTTCTCTTAACCTTGTAAAAAACATACCATTGTAATTTCTATTTCGTTTTATGCTGTTTTTTTTTGTTTTAAAAGCTTGTAACTATTCCAGCTTAGTGTTTTATTTACATAGGTATATATTTCTTTTTGTTTCAGATCATTCTGCTCCTGCTACGTCTCGTCGTAAATGCCTAAAACAACCCTGACTCCTTCTGCTATATATGTGGTAGTTTCACCATTCCAATTTCAGAGGGCAAGCATCAGCGTATTTGTCAAACAAGCATATTTCGCATATTTTAAAGTGAAACTCGGTGATCAAGACAAGCTATGGGCCCCTAACAAAGTGTGCAAGCAGTGTGTCGAGAGATTACGGATGTGGATCAAAGGAACACGTGAAAATTTGGGCCCATTTGGTATCCCCATGATTTGGCGAGAGCAAAAAAAATCATTCCACAGACTGTTATTTTTGTTTAGTGAAAACATCAGGTTTTAACAAGAAAAATAAAAGTAAAATAGAATATCCTAATCTACCGTCAGCTATAAGACCAATGCCTCATTAAAGCTAAAATTTTCTAGTGCCAGTTTTCGAACACTACCTCCTCTAGAAGATCTGAGTGATGTTGAAGAACGCAGTGACAGCAATGATGCAGTTTTTGACATTCACGAGGATTCAGTTCGTAGGGGATTTGATCAGCACGAGTTGAATGATTTAGCACGTGATTTGGGCCCATCCAAAAAAGCTTTCAGAAATACTAGCATCAAGACTGAACGAGAAAAACATACTTGAACAAGGAGTGAAGGTATCATACTTTCGAACCAGAGAAAGTACATTTCTGCAGTACTTTCAAAGTGCCAGCGGTTTTGTGTTTTGCCCTAACATTCCTGGTTTACTGAAGGAATTAGGCTTTCAATCTACAATCCAAAAGAATGGCGATTGTTTTTTTGATGCTCAAAGCGGAGCTTGAAGTGTGTCCTTCTACACAATGGCAATTTGTTTGGCGCATTCCCTATTTGGGGATTCGGTCTGTCTTTGTGAAGAATAGGAGATGTAAAGAGAGTCATTGAGCTATTGCAATATGACAAACACAATTGGATCATCTGTGTTAACCTTAAATGGTGTCCTTCCTTCTTGGTCAACAAAGTGGATACACAAAGTATCCCTGCTTTCTCTGTATGTGGGGTAGCAGAGCTCGAGAGAAGCATTGGGTTCAGATGAATTGGCCTCCGAGATCTGATCTTAAACCTGGAGATCCTAGCCCTTGTACATGAGCCACTTGTTGACAGGAAGAAAATAATATTCCCACCTCTGGGACATAAAACTAGGTCTCATGAAACAATTTGGGAAAGCATTGTCAACTGATGGCGACTGTTTGAAGTACATCATCTTGGCATTTCCCTGGGCTGTCAATTGAAAAAATCAAGGCCGGTGTGTTTGATGGTCCACAAATTCGACAGCTCATCAAAGATGAACATTTCAACGGTACTATGTCAGACCTTGAAAAAAATGCTTGGCTATCATTCAAAGACGTCGTCAAGAACTTTCTTGGAAATACACGTGCAAGTAATTACACAGAAATTGTTCAGAAACTATTGGAGAGCTACAAAGCGCTTGGTTGCAACATGAGTATTAAAGTACATTTTTTGCATAGCCATCTTGCCAACTTTCCGGAAAATCTTGGTGCTGCTAGCGACGAGCAAGGTGAACGATTTCACCAAGATTTGAAGGTTATGGAAGAATGTTACCAGGGTAGATGGGATGTTTCATATGATGGCTTTACTATTGTTGGGCATCAAACGCGATAGTCCTCAAGTTGAACACTCCAGACAAAGCTACAAACGTAAATTTTTACCTTAACCTGCACACAATTATAGCCTTATCCTTTCTAAAAACATGATAATGTTAAAAAAACATTCTATTTATTGCCTATTTCTTTCATTTTTCATTGTATGTTAACAATTTGCAACTTTTTATAAAATAAGCACTGTTACTGGGTTTTGTAACAGTATTTTTCATATTTTTTTAAGAAAACGAAAATCCTACAGTTCAAAACTTGACGTGATAGAGAAAAACATCAGTTTTGGATTCAGCACCCAAAAATTACTTAATAACAAGTGTCAGACCTAACTCAACAAAAATTTGTTTCCCAGTGTAATCAATGTAATGACTTTACTCCCTTGAAGTGAGAACCTTCTCACTCTATCTCTTATTTACTTAGGCCGAAGCCTATAGAGTCGCGACTGGACTCATCCTCTAGTCTGTAATGGTTATTCCTTTACCCCACTAAACCTAGGCATAGGCACGTAGGGAGAAAAACACGACTGGACTTTTTTCCAACCCTTCCCCTGAATCCGTAACTTGGGATAAGGCTCACCTCCTTATTGAGGCATACACCCAGCGTCAATCAACCAACGAGCAAAGCTCAGAGCCAAGTACATCCTCGGGTCTAACGACATGCTTTGCAGGTCTAGTGTATAGTGTAATCTATGTACACTAGGTGCCAATAAAAAACGAAAGTTGGAATTTTTGAACGGTCCTTAGTGGAATACTGTGGGGTGGTGAGAAAACAACGTGTGTAAAATTTGAGCGCAATCGAAGTATATTTAAAGGTGGCGCAAATCGATTGATTGCTCCCCCTATAGACTCCGATAGGGACTACAAGGAAGGAAATCGTCTCTGGGGTGTTTTTTGGCAATATTGAAGCCTTTTGAGGACCTCCCCTTCCTCCAGCTGGGCTGCTGGTCCTCCTCGCTCTTCAAAGCGAGTATTAGCCCCTTAGGGGCGGGGGGTATCAGGGTTTGCCCAACCCACTCTTTGTTTCCCCGCTGGGCCGGGGAAAAGGGGAAGCCTTCGATTTCCCTGGCGGGGTTGTCGAGGGTCCCTCTCGACGCCCTGCAAGGGGAATTGGCGCTGCCCCCGTTTTTTCGTCGGGCTGAGGTTAAAGGGACTGAAACAGCGCCCCCCCCTCGCCCGCCGTGCTTTTGGGACGTATGGGTCGCGACACGCCGAGACGCCGCACGAACCCCGTGTCACTCGGCCCCCTCCCCCGGGCCCCTTCGAGGGGGAATGCCCTCCCCCGCTCCGACGGCGTCGGGGGGTGCCGGGACCCCTGGCTTCGAACACGCTAGGTGGAGGGGCGAGGCGGGCGTGGGAGACGGTGTGCCTTTCCCGGGGGTTCCTCGACCCTTTTTTTCCCGCTGCCCCTTTTCCCCAGCGCCTTCTTCTCGGGGGTTGGCAAGCGGGGGTCGGAAGCCATGGCGACCAGTGGCTTTCGGGTACCAGAATCCCGGGGAAAAAGGTTTTCACGCAGGGCCTTGCCGTCTAGTGTCGTGGAAGCGCAGAGGCGGCGGCCAGTTTCAAGTCTTGCCGGCGCGAAGGCGGCCAGGGGTACCTCAACCAGTGGGTCACGTGACCTCAGCGCGAAGAAGGTGAAACCGGGGGAGGGGGACAGCTCGCTCGGCGAGCAGAGCTCCCCCAGTTGGGCGGCGAACAGCGAAATCTTCGCCGTGTAATGGCACCCCATCCAGCCCGGCGGGTGCAGGGCGCCCGGTCCCCGGGAACTTCCCTTGGGACGTCCCCCCCTCGCCCCCACAGGACATGAAGAGCCCCAGCATCTCCGTATTCCCCCGCGGGGGCGGGTTTTGAACAGCGCGGCCCACTCCTGCGAATTTTGTCCCGGTTTGTTCAGAGGGGGGCGGCAGCTCGTCGGGGTTGGCGGCTCCAGCTGGCTCTGGTCGAGAAAGCCCCCCGTTCCTTGAATGGTTGAAGACGTCGATGTGGCCCCGACAGGGCCCCAGCGATAAGAACGCCTTCTTCATCCCCACCGTGTAATGGTGCCGGGGGGCGGGTTTACAGAGCCGACCAATTTCTGCTCCAGCAGGGGCAGGCACCGGCGAGGGCTCCATTGTTGGCGGCGGTCGATCGAACGACATAGCCCCACACGCTCTGCGACCCCCAGTCGCCCGACGCTTCACCACGGCGCTCCCATCCCCTTTTCTCCACCCCATTTGCCAGCTTGGGAACGCCAATGAGTTTCTGGACGCCGTCCCCGGAACGGGGATAGCCACCGACCCACCCGCGTACCGTGCAATCCGCAGTCTTCCCGTCCCATAAAGGTAAGAGGGGTGTCAGGGACGAAGGTTTTCTTGATTTTCCCCGGCCAGCTGGGACGGTAGCCGGGGCAAGCCTGCCGGATGCTCTCTGCTTTTTAGGATCAGTCCCGAGGATTTGGGGCCCAGGCTACTGGCTGCCCGTGACGATGCGGAGCACTTTGCGGTCGCTCACACTGGTCTGGTCGAGGGCGCTCCTAACTCCCCGGGAGACCATGACCGTGACCGCGGGGGTCAAGGTCGAAGCTTTGTCGCTTCGGAGGGGTTTTCACCCGGGCGGCTCAGCGGTAACAGCCGTCCCCCCCGTGCCGGGCTGGACTCAACCGAGAGGAGGGGGAGGGCGCGAGCACCGCGCTTTCTCCACTGCGACGTCGGGGCTTTCGTGCTCGTTCTCTCCCCCACTGTCATCTCCCGGGCTGAACTCGGGGGCTCCAGCACCCTGCAGCTCCCTCGGCGACCCTTCTCGCGTTGCGCCGCTAGGAACTCGCATCAGCCCGGGGTAGTAAACGGGTATTTGCGTCGGCGTGGGCGAGTCGAAGAGGTCTAGAGGGCCTCTTGAAACTCTTTCCCCCTTAGTCTTGTTTGTCGCTCTTCCCTTGCCTTTACGAGCGCCTTTTAGTCCTTGAAAAAGACCCACCTTGCGAACGGCACTTTTTGCCGTCTCGTTGGATCCTCGCGGTTCCCAGAACCCCAGCACCTCTTGGCATGACCGTGGCGCGGGGGCGATGGTTTTCCCTTTCCACGTTGTGGAAAAAAAGCCCGCTTGAGCACGTCGCATGAAGGGGGGGGGTTTCTCCGAGGGTGGGGGCGGGGGGGCTGTCCCCCAGCCAAAAATCTAGCTGCGCGTGAATGAGCCATTCGAAAAAAAAAATGGGTGATTAGAACCCTAGCCTTTCGACTTCGGTACAGTTAAAACACATAGTACAGGTTTCAATTCACTTGCGCCACCTCTAAAAATAACCGTTTTGCTTCAAAAATTTTGCATGAGGTTTTTCTCTTATGCACAGTATCCCCCCCAAGGGCCCTTAAAAAAATTCAAGTTTTAAATTACATTTTGCGTATGGACCCTAAGTACACCCTCTAAAGGGAATCCTTCCCTAACCCTTTACAATTTGGTCTAGGGGCTCATCAAAATACCCCTTTCTTAGAGATACTTTTACCATCTTCATTAAAAATTCCTCTACGTATCTCCCCTGGTCTCCTCTCTCTAGGTGGTGGTTGTTTAAGTTCTTCCTCAACTATTTCTATTTCTCTGGCTCCAAAACCAGCCATCTTGTCCTATTATTGTTAATTTGTTCGGTGCCTCTGTACACGTTTACCGTCAAATTTTATTTTTTTAACACATTGCACCCCCATCTCTCAATACTTCCACTTTTTTGGGTGGGGTTTCCCCACCACTTAACCAGAGGTTTTCTTTTGGGTCCCCGGGCTCAAATTTTTTCTTTTTTCACCCACGCCAATTCGTTTTCCCCTTCAACCTCTCTTTTTTTCCTTTTCACTTTGCTTTCTCCCCCCCATTTTCTACCTCTTTCCAATTTTTTTCCTTTTTAAAGATTTCGTGTGGCCCCCCGCTGTTTCCCCCTCTGAGTCCCTTTTTTGGTAACTTCCACTAAACCCCCCCCTTTACGTATCGGGAAAAGAAAAACATAGAAAAGGTTTTGGGGACCCATTTCTCATGGCCCTTTAACCGCTCGTATTGTTCTGGGGGCTGGGTTTGTCTTTTTTTTGGGGGTCACTAAATTCCTCCTTCCTAAAACTCCCCAAACCCTCTTTCTCCGGGGTTTGGGCATCTTGGGGAGAAAATAATCTTTATAGCTGACTTTTCTAGTGTTTTTGGGTTTTTTTAAAGGGGGGCTATTACAGCCACACAACCCGCAGAAGTTTTTCTTACCCCTTTCCGGGCGTCCCATTTAAAACCTCAACACTGCTACACTTATTTTTATTTTTAAGGTGGGTAACCCCGGCCCCCCTCAAGCCTGCCTGCAGCCCATGCCCCGTAGTTTTTGCAAAGATTACATTTATGAGTTTTTTTCATATATAAAACTCCTGCCCGTCCCGTTAAAATGCACTCCCTCATGCATAAGTCCCTTTTGCCCAAAGGTTTTTTGGGGTTAAAGCTTAATTTCCTATACTGGGGTTAGTTTTCTTGTTCAATAGGGTTTTTTATCGCTTTAGCTACTTTTTCGTATGTTTTTTTGCTCCCCCCTCCTAGCGTAAAGGGGCGTTTTTTATCCTGTGGGTTTTTCCCTAAATTACTTTGAAGTTGAAGTTCTACTTCTAACATACTTATCTCCAGCGCACGTTGCCTGTACGGTTTCTACTACCTTCCTAATTTTTTTCCATATGCTCCAACCTTCTGGCTTCTTTGATATCTTTTACTGCCTAACCATAGGTGACAACCAAATTCTTTCGGGCAATATTCCTTAAATTTTTATCATCTAAGAAAAAAGTTCTAATCTTGCCTCCTGGCACTCTATAAACTTCTCGTTCGTTAGGACTTTATTTCCACGGTCTGGGGACCTGACTATACCAACTAACCTACCCTGTACATGGTTGATCACGGGGCAGGGCATTTGGGAAAAAAAAAAAAAAAAAAAAGGAATTAGTTTCCACTGGGTAAGAGGAACCCTGAAATGGATCCAAACCACTGCCCCAACTTGTGCGCCCCTTATGCTGGATTTAAAACTAAAGGGGCTCCACAAACCGGGGCGATTCCGCTGCCACCACCCACAAAAAAGGGGGGGAAAAAATTAAAAGTTTTAGAGAATTTGAGTATTACTGGTTTAAAATAAACGCTCGTTAACGGGGTTTCTGTATATTATCCATACTGATGGCCTATTCACACCCCCACTTCCCCAAGGTTTTCACAAAAAAATTACTGCCATATAACCCACGAACGAAAACGCCGAGCTCACTCGTGTTTAACAAAACCCAAAATTCCTTTACCCCACTGTCACTGTGAAAAGTACCAAATACCTTACACTCACTTAATCATGGCCTTGCTGTATACACGGGGTTTGTCCAGGGTCATCCACTCCTCACTCGCTCAGCTCACACCCCTCACTCCCCTTTTGGGTCCCCTCATGGGCAAAACCCCCCCTCATGGTCACTCAGCTCCTCAGCTCACTCCGCTCCAAAACCCTTTGGGAAACCCGTAAACAATGATTTTAAGTTCCAAAACAAATAATCACCCCTATACATCCTTTTAAATAAAAACCGCCCCCCAAAATACCTTTGAAAAGGGTTGTAACACAAATCCCCCTACACGTTTGTCCCGGCAAACTTGGTGAGAGAGAGAGAAAATATGGCTCCTTCCCTTCTTTCCGTACTGACTAGCCCCGGGGACATATTTGTCGGCACCTATATCTATTGATTTAGAACTGAGGGTGAAGGGGAAAAATTGCGAGCATTTGATTATAGGGTTTATTTTATAGGTTGAAGTTCCCAAAATCGGCCCAACCTCGGGGACCGCGCCGAGCCGAGTTAATTTTCCGACTTTTTGAACGGGGTTATTAAGGGAAAAAAAACATGAAAAAACCCATGAAAAAATCAAACTTCTTTATAAGGTCAAAATTTTCTCAGAAAAAGTTCCACATTTTTCTTCCTTTTCTTTTCACTTCCACCCCTAGGTGTTTTTCCCGGACGTTTGGGGGCCATAATCCAATAACAGACCTGTAGAAATACAAAAATAACAGTTACACAACTCTACAGTCACAACACCACTGAAAAAATAAAAACAAAAAAATCGGGGGGGAAAACCAGCGGCCCATTGTGGTGGACCTAGCGGGCCGACCCGGCCTACCGCCGGGTTTTGGGGGTTCTGCCGTGTTTTGGAAAAAACCGGGCCCCTAAAACCGAGTTTTGGGGTGTTTTCCGAGTCCCTTGGGTCCGAGTTTGGAACTTCAAACCCTTTTTTTAAACCCCCCACTCAACGTAAAATCTTCATCTCATAGTCCAGGATTAACCCCCTTTTCCGCATTCAAAAGTTTCCTGAATTATTACTCCCAAATCCTTTCTTTCTTGATTGTCTCGCTTCCCATTTTGTAGTTCCACTTATCCATTTTCCACTTTCTAATTCAATACACCAACCCCGTTTTTCCCGGGCAATAGGGGGGGGAGCCTGGTCCGGGGAAAGCAAAAGTCCCGGGGAAACACAACAGTCCGAGGCCATTACCCACCCCCGGACGTTTTCCTACTCTATATTTTCTGTCCGGCAAACCGCCAATATCAAATGCCCCCCCCCCCGAACTTTTCGTCACTTTGTTGTTGTTATTAGGGCTGCGAGGACCTTGAGGAACATATAGCCCTGGTGATGTCCTATGATTCTTCACAGGGGGGCTTAGTTTTTACCCGTCTTCCTCAGGAAAACACGGGGGGGCAGATGACGCGTGTTGCTGGGGGGGGTGGACCCAGCCGCCGCCACTGGTTGGGGAGTCCGGTGGCACGTTCAGGGCGAGGGTTGGAAACGTAGCACTACAAGGTGGGTTTTTGGGGAACGCGGGCACGGGAGCAGAAAGTGTTCAAATATCCCAGGGAAAAGTTCCCACCAGGGGGGAGGGGGGTCAGGGACTAAGGAGGCATGCAGTGAACCGTAGTGGGTTTTTGGTTTCCCAAATGTTAAATACGACCGCTGAGCATTTCTGCCACCTGGCGGGAGGCAGAAAAAATTTTCAATGTCCCCCCCGAGACGTTCCCGCACCAGGGGCAGGGCGGGGTCAGGGCATAACGGAGGCGGTGCAGGTGAACCGTGAGTGTCGTGTGCCCAAATGTAAAAAATAGCGCTGAGCATGCTGCCACCGGCAAGCAGCAAAGTGTTTAAAAGTCTCAGACGGTTTCCTTTTTAAAAGGGCAGTGGGGGTCAAAGGGCAACGGGGGTGGTGCAGGTGAACCGTGGGGTCGTGTGCCCAAAAAGTAAAGAACACCGCTGAGCATGCTGGCGGGGCAGCAGAATCTGTTTCATATCTAGAACGTTCCTGGCACCAGGGGCGGGGGGGAATCGGGGGGCTTTACGGAGGCGGGGCAGGTGAAACCGGTGGTGTCCCGT
>JACEEZ010009055.1:0-51534 GCA_016584305.1 Chionoecetes opilio
TGTTTACCCCTGTGGTTGGTTTGGGGGCCCAGGGGCCCAAATTTTTTAAGGGGGGGAACCCCTTTAAATTTAATTTTACCCCACCCTAGTTTGAATTCCTATCTTTGGGATTTTCGTCTGTATTTTGAAAAAAACCAATTTACACGTCTCGTATATCGGATTCTCGTTACCAAATCTCGTTAACGGACCTCCCTTATAGCCAGTTTTTAATAATAATTTTTTTCTTCAGTCCCATCCCAATTTTTTGGGATATATTTTTCCTCCCATTTTTTTTATGGTCGGGTAGTCAGTGACGTCCGGGAAAGGAAAGAAAAAGGTAAACCGCTCTCTATCTCTTAAACCCGACACCCAGGGGAAACGGTCGGGGGGAGGGAGGGGGTTTCCCCTGCCCCCTAAAGAAGGTATCGAGTGACGGTGTTTTATAAGGATGTCTGTGCATTGTTAGTTCAGGGACGACTTAAAAACTTATGATATGTTTTCGGGGTTTGGGTGCCTGGAAAACAGGAGCTGACGAGTGCGGGGTTTTATCCCTAAATTTGACCCACGTTTTGATGGGGGCGATACTTGGTTTTGCTGAGTGGAGTGAGTTGGTGACCACTGGACCCCAGTTTTAAGAGCAAGGCCCATGGTAGTCCGTAGTTTATTTTGTAAAGGTATAGTACCAATAAAACTGAGTATGGCCTTTTGTGCCTGGTTTTACCCCGGGAGAGAATTTAGTCGTTTGGGGTATTATTATTATTATTATTTTATTATTATATTATTATTATTTTATTTTATTTTTTTTTTTCGAGTAATTTTTCGTGAAACCTTAAAGCGTGAGTGTTTTATGATCGTGAAAATTTATAAAACCCCTGTTAAACGATGTTCATTTCCCCGTAGCCCATTTGGATCACTAAAAAAACGCGGTATGCCCTTTTTTGGGGCCCCCAAAATTAAAAAAGGGGGGCCAATTTTTCGGCCAGTGAAATTGGAAAATCTATTTTTACCTGAGAATGCCCCGGGGTCACACATGGTTCATGACCCATGCCCAGCATGGAAGGTGAAATGCTGCGGGCTCTCCCATCGGGGCAAAAGGGTTAGGAGGAAGACCCTTGCGGCCTTTTCGTAAGATTTTTTACCAGGTTTCCCATAACCTCACGCTCTTCTCTTGCAATAACATCATAAAATAACCAACAGACATTAGCACAAAAAAATTTTTTAGGGGTTGCCAAAATAAGGGCAAAATACATTGTACACATTCGTTTGGGTTTAGCGACTAAAAATTCTGTCAAATCCCGCGTATACAGAGTATTGTCCACATTTCCGCAGTTTACGGGTAAGCCCCCATTTTACCCTATTATTCTCTAATTTTAGTTTTTTTTTTTTTCCCACTTTTTGTGGGGGGGGTGGCGCGTAATCGCCAATTTTTGGGGGCCCCTTAAAATTAACCTAGCCAAAAAGGGGGGGCACTAAATCTATGATTTTTTGTGTAAGTGCAAAAACCCACAATTTGAACACCAGGAAAGTGTTTATATCGGGCCCAAAGACTTTTATTATTATTTATTTTTTTTTTTTACATTTTGCTATAGACTGTAGGGAGTGACCTCTTTAGGGGTTGGATGAGACCATGGAGGTCACTTGGGGCTGTGATGGTTGGCCCCCCCGTGGTGGGGAGGGGGAATTTTATAGTGACGGCCTGGTTAGAGGCTCATGTTTTTTCCCCCGGTCCTCCGTGTACTCCAATCTGTAATTAATGGGTAGGGATGTGGTGTTCTTATGCCCCCTCGACGGTGCAGAATAATTTAAGTGGATTTTTGGGGCTCACTCGGGGGTCGAAAATCGGGGGCTTCCGAACGCCCCCGGGGACGCTAAAACCCTTCTCTACCCCCCCTCCCCAAAAGGGTAGTGAAAAAAGGGGGGACTTTGCTAGGCGTGATTTTTTCCTTTGGGGGGGCACAAAACATAGCATCTACACAAACTGCAGCCGCTGCTGTTGAGGTTACTCGGCTGATGAGCGTATAAAGTGGGTGAGGATGAACACCCCTGGGTTTTTATGTCTCTTGTTTTCGTTACCTTTACCCCAGGGGTTTTGTGATGTGGTAACTTTAATTTTTCCCCTTTTTAGAAAAGCACTTTTTTCCCTGCGGTATTGTAAATTATTTGAAAGTCGCGCAGTTAGCCAATCAGGAAGTAGATGGCGCGCACAGGGGGGAGACAGGGAGCTCACCTCGCCTCATTTTTTAGGTACGACGGCCACTCTGATTCCAGCATGCAGGGGCAGTAGACACCCCCCACTTTATGAGGTTTGAGTGCAAGGTGTGTACTTTATAGTATAGATTAGTGATTCTTTGCTCTAGCAAACTTTTGGGGTATATGTGTAAATTTTAGGATATATTAAGAGTTTTGTGAGTCCCATGTAACAGTGAGGACCATGTTTTTTCAGGGACACCCTGGGGAGCCGAACCCAGCCTTTGTACTCACGTGCCTTTTTTTTGGGACATTATGTAGGAGATAGGTGTTAGGGATTTAGGATGTGGTAGGACAGTGTGATAATTTTTTATTTCCTGTGGGTCCTGTGTTGGTTTCTTTGGGTTTTTAAAAATAAAATTTGTACCATGCCAGGGTCCGATTTGCTTCCCCCTCTAATACCAGTGCCTTGCTTAACGTAACCTTTAAAGTACCTCTCTCCGGCCTACAAGTAGCACGCTACCATAACACTATACGCTACTTAACAACTTTCCACATTTGGTGCTTCAAGGTAGGATTTTATTTGACACATTACATTTGGTGGCAGCGGTGGGATAAAAGTTGATCATGTAATATTCCGACCCTCGGGGTCGGTCGTTCACTTGATCCCTAATAACTCTAAATTTTTAAAATAAAATTGGTTTTTGGGTGCAACCCCCGTAATTCACCACCATGCCACTAGTGACTTAAAACCCGCCCAAAGACAGAGGACGAAAAACGTCCCCCCGGTCTTAAAGAATGGAAAAAATTTGCGCTGACTCAGCTGCCGGGCCTACGCACTATGACAGAGGCCATTCAGATTTTTTTCCGGTTTCCCGTAATGTAACAAAGCCAGGAACTCCCCATTTTAGAATTATAACCATTTGCATGGATTGGATTCCAAAAGCGACTAAATTATTTTTCGAACAGTAAGCATGCAGTTTTGTTAAGCTCGGAAAAAATTGAAGTAGCAAAAAATGAGAGTAAGTTTTTGATTAGCATTTAAAAAATACAGTTTCGTTTGTGTGGGAGGACCTTAAAGCCAAACTAAGAAGGAATTTGCGACCGAGATAAACTTTGATAGGGCTGGCAGCAGCTTGACGAAGTAAAATATGACTGGATCGTACCCCTCAAGCTTTTGTTAACACATATATTTGCCAGTACTCTATCCTAGAGACCAAAATTCAGTCAAGAGGCCTTACCATAACGAAACCCTCTTTATCAAGAAAAACTTTTGCGGGGCATTGCCAGAAAAAAAAACGCGAGAAAAAACTAAGTAGTTTCCTGGAAGAAGGATTCCTCTTAAAACAAGTTTGGACAGTCTAGATCATTAGAGGACTTTTAAGGCTGGCCATTGTAGAACGAAGGTATCCTTGATGACCAACACTACTTGCAGGGCCCCCGAGTCAAAAGACACCGTGCGGAGTTGCAAAAACAAGTAGAAATGCTGACACATAAGCTTAGTCAGATGTCACCCCAACCCCGGGTTAGCTTTGGGTTTGCTCGTATTGCCGGAGGTACTACTCATGACGTAAGGTTTGGGTTCCCGAAAAACCCCTTACGGAGCCTGTTACAATTTGTTTAAGGCGTAATTGTCGTCGAGGACACCCTCAGTGCCCAGGAAAAACGGCCTGGAAAAATTGACTAGTTCAGCCAAATATGCTCCCACCATTCAGTTGTCAATGAACGGGAAAATTGTGTCAGCTGTTAAGATACCTGCAGTGATATACTTTGATAAAAAAGAGTCAATTTTTCCCAAGTTTAAAAGCAAAATTATACACCAGGGAGAATTTACCAAACCAAAAAGGGAGTTACAGGGGGACCCCATTGGCATATTAGGGACCGCCAAGCTAAATATCTCAGTAGGCTATGTACCAAGACTGTGCAATGTATACCAGTTTGTACCTGACCACTACTTTGAAACGGATCTTTTGTTGGTTGCAGAAAATGCTAGGGAAGCAAAGTTAACTTGGGAAGCAAATAATAACACTGTAACATGGGGGAAGTGCTAGTTACCCTATTCGATCTATTCACAAGGCTTACGCTAGTAAACCCCGTCAGTAAGAAGTCAAAATCCTCTTTTGGTGATGACTCAGGGCGTTAAGCCTCAAGCACTCCGCGTTACCCAAACCCTAACGTCCCTCCTCGCAGTAACACCCCTTGCCTGGTTAGAATCAAAGAACGCCCGGTACAACTATATTGGTGGAGCCATTTCCCCGAGCGAAACAGGTAGGTTTTCCATATTGTGTGCGAGTCGATAACGACCAACAATTATCTGGCCCGTGGAAAACAGCAGTGCACGACCCAAAGTAGTTTTAAAAGTAAGGAACGTATTTGGCCGATTTTTAGTAAAGTAGAAATACCAGAGGGAGACAAAACCAAGTCAGTTTCAGGCCATAAAACACCTACATAAGGGTTTAATCGCCCCTGTAGTAGAGCTTCCCGATAAAGCAGGTGGAGACAGAATAACAATACTAAAAGAGCTAAATAGATCGTCTTGAATGGAGCCATTTAACGGGAAACCCCAAAAACAGTTGCTAATAGAAAACTATCACTCAGCAAACCCCGTTGTTTTATTCTGAACAAGGATGAGCTTGGAAAAATTGAAGGTCCACCAGCGGAAATAGCCTTTAAGATCCAACCCCGGTTTTGAAATCCGGTTATACCGTTACCCAGAACAAGCGAAAGAGTTAATGGAACAAATAAAATGAAATGAGTGCGAAGGGCGTCATCGAACCTTCCACCGCCGCAGGTTAAGGGCCCATCGTGCTTTTCAACAAACCAGACGGTAACCAAACGAAAGTGCCTAGATTATAGGAAAGTAAATGATGGTTAGAAACGGACATTTACCCTTTACCCCAATTGGAAGAGTTAGTTGTGCTGCGGCCGGAAATAAATTCTATGCCACCTTAGACTTAAAGGATGCTTACCATCAGTGGAATTAGCCGAGCCCAGCCGTGACTTAACTACATTTAGCGAAGATAAACGCTCTATATCGGTTCACTCGCTTATCTTTCGGAATCTCGTCTTCACCAGCGTTATTCTCTAGACAAATTGCATATTTCCTAGCCCACTGGGAAAAAAGGAAGATGGGTACATAATTATCTCGACGATGCTGTTTTGTATGCTCAGGAATTTGATACCCTCGTCACTCGCTTAAACAAACTACCCCTACCCTCCCGAGTTTCACGCTATGCGAGTTCGCGATCTTCGAGTTTCGCGCTGAGTTTAAATTCTTACCATCCCGACTTTCGCGCATTATATCCCCGAGTTTGGCGTTTTTTTTTTTTTTTTTTTTTTTTGTTTTGGTGCGTGTGTGTGTGTGGTGTGCCTACAGCGCCGTTAGGCAGTGACCTCCAGAGTGGGATGGTAGGCCCTGGAGGGGAACTTGAGGGCTGTGATGGTTGGCCCTTGCCCATGGTGGCGCACAGAATTTCTATAGTGACGCCTGTGATTAGAGGGGTCATGCCGCCCCCCGTGTCCTCCCGATGCACTCGCAAACGAAGGTAGAGTTAATGGGCAGCGGGGGTGGGTTCTTAGGTCACTTAACGGTGCAGAGAAAGATTTTAAAATGGATTTTACCCGCCTCATCAAGGATCGAAATCGATCACCGAAAAACGCCACTCGGAGACTTCTTCTTCTTGTGACCTTTTCTGCTTTGTATCACTTTTAGGTCGCTGTCAAGCCCTGCTCGAGGGTTGACATATATCTTTACCTAACCACTCTGCTACCGCCTCCTCCATAAGAGACGTACGGGGAACAAACGGCTTCCCACCTTCCTGCTTAGTATAGTATTATAATAGGCTTAGTATAGCTTTTATGTATTTTGCTTTGTTTTTTTCCCCTTTTTTTTGTTTTTCTCTACAGGAGCGCCGGTGTCGCATAAGATAGGTAACACCTCAAATAAGTAGCACCTTACCTTACACCCCGCCGTTCCTTACTTATTTACCACAAAATACTCCTTTATAAGTGATTAACCATGACGTGTGTGGTACTGTGGTTTCTGGAGGTACTGGAGGAGAACAGGAGAGAAGAAGGAAGGCATTGTGACAGGTTATGCCGTATAACACTTGTCACACAACCATCAGCTGACAAGATATGTCAAGCTCACTCCTCAGACCAAAACAGCATCCGCTGGGTAAACTCCCACTCAAGCTCAATCCCCAAGCCCTCCCCTCCCTCCTCTTCTCTACGTAGTGTTGGCCTAAGCCACCACCCTGGGAGGCGGTCACAAACCCTAGGCTAACACCTGTACCATTCACTGCTGGGTGGACAGGGGCCCTTTGGGGGATTTTCAGGAATTTTTTTGGGGAAAAGTGAGTCTTATAAGCCGTTAAAATACGGTAGGTACACAGCCCTCAAGTTAACCTCCAGGGCCTACATTCCACTCTGGAGGTCCCCTGCCTAACGGGGCTGTAACACACACACACACACCCCACACCACACACACACACACACACACACACCCCACACCACACACACACAAAAAAAAAAAAAAAAAAAAAAAAAAAAACCCAGACTAAATAAGCATTTTTACAGTGTTTCAATACTTTGGTTTCGGGGATCCGCGAGTTTTTGCGCTATGCTTCCGAAGAAAGCAAGCGCGAAAACTCGGGAGGGTAGTGTATTCGCTTGTCTTGCTGAAAAAGGCGTTAAACTTAACGTAACCAAGTGTCCCTTTTGGGGAGCGTTAAGTTAGATATTTAGGACATGTGTTGTCCGAACAAGGTTTTAACCCAACCCAAAAATATTGAAGCTGTAAGAAAATGAAGCCACCAAAGAACTTAAAAGAAGTCAGACGATTCCTCGACTGACAGGATTCTATAGGAAATTTGTCTCCTCGTATGCCCATGAGCTTTGCCTTTTACTAATTTTGGCCAAGAAAGAAGTAGAAATTTTTTGGAGTGAGAAGTGCCAACAGTCATTCGAGAGCCTTAAGCATAAACTCGTCGATGCACCCGTACTAGAAAAGCCAAAATCGGGGAGCCATACATCTTAACTACTGACGCGAGTCATACTCATGTAGGTGCAGTCTTAGGACAAATTTCAAGGGCGATGGAAGAGAAGCTGCCATCGGTTACTTCTCCAAAAAAACTTAAACCTGCCGGAGAAAAATATTAAGTTAACCGACAAAAAGGCATTGGGCCCTATGGTTGGCCTGTCGTTTTTTTTCTATGGGGCAACCACTTTCACCCTCCGTACTGACACCAACCCTGGTAACCATATTTAAACGTAAAAGCAAATCACCAAGAATGAGCAGGTGGATTTTAGAAATGCGTGAGTAACTTATAATATTCTTTATACCCAAAGGGGAAAAAATAACCCTAGTGGGTGGACCAAAATGTCTCGCCCGGTAAAACTCATCCAAGAACATGGTGAAGGGCAGGGAGAACATGGTTAGGAAAAACCAGGAGGAAATGAGAAAGTTCAATATCAAGAAACCCGTTTGGGCGAACTCATTGATTATTTTTAAAGAGGAGCACTTTCCCAGACACCGGGATTATAAAAAACACCTTGGATTTAATTTGAAGTAGAAGAAGACATTTCTGTATAAGGTCATTAGAAAAGTAACATGAGCCTTCATTATGTATTAGTAGTGCCTCAGTCCTTAAGTCAAAAAAGCATTGAAAATGGCCATGAAAAACTGTCAGGGACATTTAGGGTTATACAAATCACTCAGGAAAACCGAGAGTATGTTTTTACTGGAACAATAAGTTAACCGATGTGAAAAAATACGTCAAAGAAGATGTTACGTATGCCAACAACACAAGACTAGCACTGGATTACAGCAGCTTTGGCAAGAGTTACCACCAGTTAGCACGCCATTAGCTAGTGTCTTTAGATTTAATAAATTTGATATCAGGACACCAAGGATTTAGATATGTGTTGACAGTGTTAGATCATTATAGTAGGTATGTCAAGCTTTACCCACTGAGGACAAAAGGCACGGAGGAGGTGTGTGGGCGCTCGTCGGACGCTATGTGAGTGACTTTCGGCAATCCCACCTCCCTTATCTGTGACAACGAGGCGAAGTTCACCTCTGCAGCTTTCAAGGACCTGTGTAATACGCACGGGATACAGACGGGTTACATCACGCCATACCACCCCCAAGTTAACAGCCTAACCGAAAGGATGCACCGGACAGTCAAGAGTATTATCCGGGCCCTGTGTCAAGGCCACCCATTAGCTGGCCACAGTTGCTGCAAGAAACACAGGTTGGTGATGAACCAGGCTGTTCACCTCGGACCACCGGTCAGCAGCCCTTTTTCGCCTTCTTCTCCTGCCATAATCCAAGTACCATTGGGGTTAATTTGCCAGAAATGTCCGGGACGAGTGATGAGTTCGAGTTGGCCACACGAACTGTTACAAAGGACCCATTTAAACATGGGCGCGCAAGTTTCGAGAGGTGGCGAACCGACACAGGCGTAACCAGCGAGTGCAAGTAAACTCCTTGGTGTGGGTGAAAGCCGAGACAGTGATGTCAGGCTGTGAGTAGCAAACTTCAAGCCCGCTGGGTTGGTCCGAATAAAGTGAAAGAAAGTATACGCGACGGCAGTGCGTATGTATTGGTGAATGTGTTCGATGGAGTGGAACTGCAATGAGCCGCAGACAAAAGTGAAACTGCATTTTTGGGGAGGAACAGTGGATCACGAAACCCAAGAAATATTTGTACCGGAACATACACTCCACGAACCTATAATGCCTCGTGTTCGTGAGACCACCACAAGAGACTGATAGAAGAGCTGTGAGGAGGGTAACGTTACAAGTGTAACTGTTTTTTTTTTTGGTTGTTTTTTTTTTTTGGTGAAACCAAAAATGTTTTTTGTTTTTTTTTTGTTTTTTGTTTTCAGGTACCATAGGAACAACTGTGATAATTATTCCGTATAAGACGTATTCTTAGGAATACGAAATGCAAAATTCTAAAACCCTTCACCCCGATATTTTTTCGGGACGCATTTGAGCCCCTGAACATAGTTGTAGAACTACCTGTGGGATGTAAGAAAAGGTGCCTGTGTTTTTTTTTTTTTTTTTTTTTTTTTTTTGTATGGCTAGGTTAGGAAGCCTAGATTGTGATGAGCGGATAAAGTTAGGTCCGGGTTTTTGTTTTCTCAGTCATGGTAATTGAATTCTTGTCTGTGTGAGACATACTAGATCTCAGTTGAGGTCCGTAAGCTGAATTGTGGAGGAGGGAAACAGATTAGACAGTTAAAATTTCCCAGAGTAAAGGAAGTGCTTCGCCCAGAGGGGAGAGTTGTGTGAATGTGCGTAACTTAGAAACCCCTTTTTAGACAAGCACTTTTTACCCTGCGGTATTGTAAATTATTTGAAAGTCGCGCAGTTAGCCAAATCAGGAAGTAGATGGCGCGCACAGCGGGAGACCCGGGAGCTCACCTCGCCTCATTTTTTATGTACGACGGCCACTCTGATTCCAGCATGCAGTGGCAGGGAGACATCCCCTCTTTATGAGGTGAGTGCAAGGTATATTTGTATAGATTAGGGATTCATGCTCTAGACAAACTGTTGTGGGTATATGTGTAAATGTAGGGATATATTAAGAGTTTTGTGAGTCACCATGTAACAGTGAGGACCATGTGTTTCTTTCAGGGACACCCCTGGGGAGCCGAAGCCAGCCTTGTACCCAAGGCCTTTTGTTTTTACATTACGTAGGAGATAGGTTGTTAGGGAGTAGGATGTTTGGGAGGCGAGTGTGATAATTTTTCATTTCCCGTGGGGGTCCTGTGTTGTCCTGTGTTGGTTTCTTTGGGTTATTAAAAATATTTGTACCATGCCACATCCAATTTGCTTCCCCTTTTAATAACCAGTGCCTTGCTTAAAAGTAACCATTAAGTACCTCTCGCCCGGCCTACAAGTAGCACGCTACCATAAACCACCATTACGCTACTTAACAAACATCACATTTGGTGCCTTCAAGGTAGGGATTTTATTTGACACATTACAAAGTTT
Source organism: Chionoecetes opilio (assembly GCA_016584305.1). Classification (NCBI taxonomy): domain Eukaryota; kingdom Metazoa; phylum Arthropoda; class Malacostraca; order Decapoda; family Majidae; genus Chionoecetes; species Chionoecetes opilio. Next base: position 10,171 of record JACEEZ010009055.1, read on the forward strand.
AAACTGAAGAGAAGGAGATGTTAATGCCAAACATGACTCTGTATTAGACCAGTGTCCTCCTCGGGCCATTCATTGTCTTGGGGAGATTCAATGCTACTACGGGGGGGCCCCTTTTATACGGCTTTGGGTTTACGAGAACCCGATGTACGAGATGTGTAATTAGGGTCTTTTCAATATAGATCGAAAAATCCAATGTACGACATTAAAAAACTGGGGTGAGTAAAATTATAAAAGTTAAAAAATGCGCCCCTCCACTCCCTAGCGGAAAAAGGGGGGGTTTTGGGGTTGACCCCCAGTGAGGTCCCCCTAGAAAGCCGGCCTGAAGGAAATTAAGCATTAGTGGGGGCCTGACTTTGGGGGGAAATTAGCAGGTGGCACCCTTTAAAACCTTTGGGGACCGCAGTCGGGTCCCCCCTACAAGGGGGGACCTAAAGGCTAATTAAGATTTGGCGCGGCCTGACCTTTGGGGGTTTAATTGGGGGTGTGGGGGCCCCAACCTTTGGGCCCCGGCCTACACTCCCTTTCCTTGTATCCCCGGTGTCCCCTACATTACTCTTTTTTGCGTTATGCTGTTTTATTTTTAAAATTAATCTGCTTTTATGTTATTTTGGTGCTATTTTCTCTTTCAAATGTTTTTTTAAAAGAAAGGGAAATACAGTGTGGGTAATTAGACGCTGTGTGTTTTTTTTGTTTGCATAGTTTTTTTTAGTTTTAAAAAAAACATGCATTTTTTTTTTTTTTTTTTTTTTAAATTGGTGGGGTCCGGGAACCAAACCCCTATATTTTACCATTGCTATGGTTTCTTTATCGATTTTTTCCTTTTCCCGGTATGCCAGGTGGAACTAACTGCTCGTTTCTTCGGGACTCCCGTACTGGCATGTGGGGGATTGCTTGAGTTTGTGTCCCCAGGGCTCCAGTACCGGAACATTAAACTCTCTCCTTCTAAATTTCGCGGGTCAAGAGGTTTTGAGAATTGCAGGTTTTTTAGTATCAGAGAATGACCCCGGGGGGAATGTTATAAGCAAGCCGGGAGGGGTACAAGAGATCGACCCCATCCCTTTTATACTCTTTTGGAGGTTCTCCAGAAATTGCAGGGGTTTTACTGGAGTGCTGATTTTTTGCAATGATTACGTTTTTTGATGCTACACTTTAGGGGAGGGCCCCCCCTAAATGTATAAAAAATTTATGAAAAATGAAAAGGGAAAGGGTACTGTCGCATTACTTTGGTTAAAGGTTCGCAAGCCCCACAATAATCCTTTTTGAGTCATGAAAAGCAAAACCCCACAACCACCCAAAAGACAAAAAAAAAAAAAAAGAAGTGCTCTGACAATCAGAATACCACTGGTATAATCTAAAAGTACTAAACCTGGCGAAAATGAATCCTACCTTGAGTGATTAATTTTCCTGCCCTGCGGGAGGGGACCGGGTTAATCCCGGGTTTTACTGCAAACTTTCATGTAACCTAAAAAATAAGGGAAACCCCTTTTTCAGACCCTCATAAGGTTTCTGACGTAACACTTTAGTCAATTTAAAAAAAAATGTTTACGGCTCATTTTAAAAAAAGAAGTTATTCTAATAAAATTTCTTTCAACCTTCACATTTTTAATCCGATCTTTACAAGAGCTATCAAGGATAACGGAAAAAAAAAAAGCTATGGTGGTTTTTTTGTGTATTAAATTTGGGGAACATGGCACTAGTGTTTTAAACCCTAATTTTGGGAGAAATTTGTCTTTATTTTAAGATTTTTTTTTCTCCATGATAAACAAGACAGAGAAAAACCCACCATAGAATCATCTTTTAAATAGAAGAGTTAATGGTTTAAGAAAAAAAAAATAGAGAAAAATCCTAAGGTTGAAAGCATTTTAACCCCGCCTAATTTTCCTTTTTTTTTTATTTCTTTATTTTGGGCCAAAAACTATTGGGCCCAATTTTTAAAAAACTTTTTTTGAAGTATTAATTTGCCTAAAAACTCATTAAATTTGCAGCAAAATCCCTCATAAACAAAAATTCAGGGCGAGCGGGGCCCCCCTTTAAACTTCAAATCAGCCCGAAAATTCATGAGGTAACCATAATGTGTTTCACTTTTAGAAGCGAAAGGGCTTTATGTGTGCCCTTGTTGCAGTGGCAGTCTCAAATCGGTTTAATTTTGCTCGGTTTTCCCCTGGGACCCTGTAATCGTGGGATCCTTCAAAATGATAAAAACAATTTCGCGCCAAAAAAATTGTTGCCCCCCATCATAACAGATGCTCCTAAAGGGGGTTTAGAAAAAGTACCTATAAGCCTAGTGCTTCCGAGAGGATATCCTTTCATAGGCAGTGTTTAGGCACGGGCAGTTCACAAACCGTTGAGGAATGTTCAGATTCACTTGGTCAATTATAGACAACATTTGAAAAGGGTACAGCGGGATGTAATGTTATTTGTAAATTTTTTTTTTCTCTTATTTTAGGTGGGGCAAACCCCTTTTACGTTTCATGAATTTACGGTGCTTTCTGAGTTTAAATCCCGGTGTGGTCACTTCTTTGGGTTACGGGGTTGCCCCACCCCGCCACTTTTTCGAAAATCTCCACCCCTTCATACACATTTCCTCGTACCACCCCCAAAATTCTTTTAATTTCTTCCTTGGCCTCTCTCCTTTGAGGGCTTTCTTTCCACCCCTTTGAAATAATGATAGTTTACCAAAAGCGCGTTTGTTCAATTTTTTCGCGGGAGTGAGGGGATCCTTTTTCAAAATGCTTTTGTCTATAATTTACAAAAGGCTCTGAACTTCCTCAACGGGCTTGATGGATGCCCCGGGTTTAAACATGCCATAGTGGATTTCTCTAGAATCCTAGGCTGCTAATAGATAATTTTCTAAAATTCCCCCTTTTGGGATCTGTTATATGCGGGGAACAATATTTTTGGGGGTAGTGGGCTCTCCAGGCTACCAAGGGGTGTATTTGGGGCATCCGAGGTCAAAAGGGGTGGGTTTTTTTTCTGAAGGAGACGCTGGGGAAAAATTGAGGAAAGCGAGCTGCCAGGCTTGCTGGGAAACCCGGACCCGCACGAGCTGTCACGCAGGCGAGAACTTCCTGGGGGGGGGGAAAAGGAGAGGCAGGAGGTCCCTGAGGATGGAGGGCCATTTTAAACCCAAAGACCCCGACCCCCCTACCGGCACTGAAAAGCACCGCTTCAATCTCCATCTCGGGGAGTTTCTATCCGAGCAGAAGGGGGGCCTCATGTTGGGCTGGAGGGCAGAGCTCGTTGGGTAAGTAATTTTTTAGCAAATTTTTACGGTAAACCCTTCTTGGGGGAGCTTTTAACCCCCCCCGTGGATACCCACCTCCCATTTACAAACCCCCCCCTTCTTTACGAAGCAGAGAGGGCGTAGCAAAGTTGAGGGTGGGAAGGCAGGAGGGGGTTGTAATATCATGCAGAGCTGCTCAAAACTGGGGTGGGCCATGAACGCGAGTTGCTCTGTCTTGACTGCCGGGGCAACATTTTCCATTCCCCCCACTGGAAAAGGGGGGCGGGCGCCCTATCTGGAAAAAGAAAAAAAGACTTTGGACGCAACAAATTTCCACGGTATTACACTGCTCAGCGTGCCAGGCAAGGTGCTTGCCCCTCTATTGCTGACACAGATCCCAGTCATTTGCTGAATTAGGACCTCGCATCAGAGTTCACTCCTGGTAAATCAAAAACAGACCTATCCCCCAGGCCCTTTGTGTCCCATGGAACGCCCAAGTAATTTCGGGGGGGGGATGAAAATTTCAGCCTATATGAAACTCAGAAGCAATTGCTGAGGTTTTGAATTGTGTCCCGCACCCAAAAATCACTGATCTTTTTTTGCTGATGGCAGTAAAGTTTTTCTGAGTCGCTGGAGTCTTGGTGATGGCTCTCGGGGGGGGGGTGCACGGGGGAGGCAAAATCTTTAGGATTGAGGGGCCCCCAGCTCAAAAACCAAGGGGCCAGGTTTGGAGGCTTACTAATGAAACATTTTATCTGTTCTGCGTCGCAAGGACATTGAGATCTTGGAAGTTTTTTTCATACCTTGGTAGGCGTCCATAATGATGGCGGGTCACGTCAAGAAGTCTTACAGCGGTTTTGGGCAGAGCCCACGGGTGTTTTTGCTCGCTCAGGCAGGAGTATTTGGCGTTGTCGGTACCTGTTGCAGGAGGAAAAAGATCCGGATCTTCAGTCGCTGTGACCTGTCTTACTCTAGGGTTTGGGTGAGAATCCCACTAATAGCGAACTTAAAGAGACGATCGATGCATTTGGTAATAGAACGTGCTTCGCAGAATCTGGGTTATCGCTGGGATGATTACGTGTCAAATTAGCGATTACACCGTGAGACTGAATCGAGGCCTATTACCTGCAAAGTCCGTCAGCGACAACTTTGGCTATATGGGCATGTGGCACGCTACCCTGAACCAAATCCTTCCCATCGGTTTTATCTGTAAGAAACAATCTGCCCGTGGAGGAGGCCAAGGGGCGCCCCAAGGCTCGTGGATGGGGCAAGTTGATGTTTCCTGTCAAGAGTTGCTTGGTATGGGAGGGGAGTCTATATGGGGACTCACGCGTGGTGACCCCCAGGAGTGGTGTCGTAGGGTGGGGCGCCCCCCCAATGAATGATTTATTGATTATTTATCTTTCTCCCTTTTACATGTACTATTTTACAACTGTACATACCTTTAATATGGTACCAATGTCTAGCACTTACCCGCCTGCAGGGGTCTAGTGGCAAAGTTCTCAAACTTTTGACCTGCGACCCCTCCACATAATTTTGAAAAGCTTCGACCCCCCCCCCCCCCCTTATCAGAGCATTTTTGAAAATATGACACATTTACATTCCTTCCTTTTTTTTCTCTCTCTCTTAAACCACACACAAACACACACAAGGTATTCTTATTGCTCCGTATCATAACATTCTATGTATAATATATTCGGTACAACATTATGAATACTTAAATGATACCGTAATCAGTTAAATATATATCCTATATTCTTGCTTTACACGCATCAAAATATAGTCTAACCTAAATAAAGTTTAGACTTGTGATGTGGATTTGTAATGTTTTTAACAAGGGTCGAGCGGTGATGATACAAGTACGTATGTATAGCTACTGGACGTGTGAGTGTGGTGGTAACTCTTTTATCAGAGTCAGATTTGTACCTGTACATTTTTTTGGGAGTAATGTATTAGAAAGGCTAGGAAGGTATATCATTTTTTTGTTATATACTGTACTGAAAAAAAGATATACAGGAGAACCTCGTTTATCCGCACCCGCGGGGGAAGCGCATGCCGGGTAACTCATTTTGCCGTTGTTTTGAGAGTTACTCTTATGGAATCGCCCAATCCCTTTTTTTTTTTTTTTTTTTTTCCCCCCCTCACAAGGAACCGGCCAAGGGCACAACAAAAATGGGTAACACAAAGCCCCGTAGTTGGGCCCGTCCCTATAACGAAGACAGTAAGAGAATAAAATAAAAAAAGAGGGGTGAGCCAATTTAGTGAGGGAGGTGTCTTGTTACTCTTCTTTTGAAAGATGTAAATCATAGGAAAGTGGGAAAATAGAAACAGGAAGAAGTTTTCCCGAGTTTTTTCAGTGGGAGGAAGAAAAAAAAAAAAAAAAAAAAAAAAAAAAAAAAAAAAAAAAAAAAAAAAAAGCCTGGGTCCCATTTTGTGCCGTTTTTTGAGGCTGCCGTTGTTTTTTAATGCCGGTTTAAACGAGGTTCTCCTGTAAAAGAATAATTATAAATTGTAAATATTTTGTTCTCTAATGCATTTTGCACATTCTAGAAATCTCATGACCCCCCAGAAGACTTCGCGACCCCTCGAGGGTCACGACCCCCAGTTTGAGAAACTCTGGTCTAGTGGTTTATGAGCGTGTCTGGCCATCTGTGGTCATGTGTTCGATCAAAGCTTGCTCCCAGCGAGTTTCACTGATAAATATGGGCGGTTACTGTCCCCCTTGAGCAGGGGCATGGGGTGTGTGGTGTGTGAAGTCCAAGCATTACCCAAAGATCGGTCAGTACGAGTTTCATGCTCTTTCCGGAAGGGTTAAACTGCCGATCGTGAGTACAGCTCGCATGGACAAGACCGTGGGTGAATTACATGCTTCATTTTAACTACCAAGCTTTTCTTAATTTTTTGTGTGCCTATAGAGCTTTCACATTACATAATGCAGGATTACTTTTCTATTGTTACTTGTATTTTTTTTTTTTTTTTTTTTTTTTTTTTTTCATCACACAAGGAACTGGCCAATAGCACAACAAAAAATGGGTAACACAAAGCCCGCTTAGTTGCCAGTCCCTATAAAGAAGACAGTAAGAGAATAAAATAAAAAAGAGGGGTGAGCCAATTTAGTTCGGGAGGTGTCTTGTTACTCTTCTCTTGAAAAGATTTAAGTCATAGAAGGTGGAAAAATAGAAACAGGAAGTGAGTTCCAGAGTTTACCAGTAAAAGGGATGAAAGAGTAAAGATACTGATTAACTCTTGCATTAGGAAGATGGACAGAATAGGGATGAGAATGAGTAGAAAGTCTTGTGCAGCGAGGCCACGGGAGGGGGGGAGGCATGCAGTTAGCAAGTTCAGAAGAGCAGTGAGCATGAAAATAACGGTAGAAGAGAGCAAGAGAAGCAACATTGCGGCGGTGATTTAAAGATTGAAGACAGTCAGTCAGAGGAGAGGAGTTGATGAGACGAAAAGCTTTTGACTCAACCCTGTTTAGGAGAGCTGTATGAGTGATCCTCCCCAAACATGTGAGACATACTCCATACATGGGCAGATAAGGCCCCTGTAGAGAGCAGCATTGGGAGAGAGAAAAAAAAGGACGCAGACAGCCACAGGACACCTAACTTCTATCTTAGAAGCTGTTTTAGCAAGAGATGAGATGTGAGATTTCCAGTTCAGATTTTAGTAAAGGAGTCCCTAGACATGTTTTCATTGTAGTAAGAGGAGACGTGAGTGTCATTGAAGAAGTAGGGGATAGTTATCTGTAGGTTTATTGTCGAGTACAAGGTCGAAAGAGATTGGGTATTTTGATGCTTGAACAACACAGGTTTGCTTGCCCAATCAGAAATTTAGAAATATGTAAGCATATACCTCTCAGAAACTACACATGTAGTACAATAATGATTAGTGTCTTTATGCTTAGGAAAACCATCTTTTTGCAACCTATATTCATCCCTTCAATAAGGTTTCATGATGCCTATCTAACCCCAGTATCATTGCATGCTTGCTGTACATCCATTCTGGACAATTTATTTTCTCAATAACATTAACTATTGCATAAACCTCATAGAAGTCTATCCATCCTCCACATTGGCGACTTTATTTTCTTTACTAGAGGGGTCTGGGAGTTATCTGTGTGAGCAGTAGTTCCTGAGCCCAATTAGTAGCTGTGTTTATCAACAGTATGCCATATACTAGAAAAGGTTTGAGTTTAAGAGAAATAAGAGCTGGGGGCAAGCAACATACGATATTTGCTGCCAAGATGGCCGTGTTACAGATTGTAAACATCATCCCCCCCCCCTGCTGCTCTCCACTTGTAAAACGTGTAAAACGCCTCGGGGACGCCCTCCCGACACCACATAGGGTCATTACCGCTCAGACTCCTCCCCGCACCCAGTTGGAAAACGACAAACATCCCGCAGTATTAGAATGTCGCCTTAACCCCGCAATTCGACTCGAGGCCACACAAGTTGACACAACAGTTGAAATGAGATGATATACGGAGGCAGAAAATAGTGTTGGAATTTTCCGCTGGATGAGTATTGTTGATAGTGGAATAGTGACAAAGAAGCGGTTAAGTTTTATTTGAGGGTTGAGCGGTGAGAGGGAATGTAGTATCTTTGGGGAGTCTGCCTACACCACACCAATGTATGGAGAAAATGGGTGGTCGTGCTTGTAGTTTTATTTGACAGTGAGTCATTGTACACGGGGACCTAGAAGGTTCGCAGCGTGTGTGTCTCTGTGTGTTCCTTTGGCTTGCGTGTGAATTACCCTGGCTCGGTGTTGCCGTTGTGTCGGCGAGGACAAGTCATTGACGCGTCCGGTCACCCCTGACTAATCCTGGTCCCAGACAGGGGCAGCTAAGCCGATGCAGGTTTGTATGTGCTGTGTTGTGTTAGCGCCGCTACAGTGGTAAGCAAGGTGTGATCTGGAGACAGCGTAGGCCTTTGTACCCTCGACCCCTTAATCCTCACCCTGTACCTCTACAGTAAGGAAACTGTAGGAAAAGAGTGCTAGTAAAAAGGCTGTCAACGGTACCTGTATGACGGGACAAAGTTCTTCCACACGGTACAACCAAGCCCAGACCCCTCATGCTGCCAATCAGTCGCTCAGGCCGAATCACACACACCATACATTATGGCGAAATTGTGACATGGCAACCGTCTCATCACATATCCGTTAGAATGTCTTACATTCAAACAAATAGACGTGTTACAACTAAACGCGTGTGCCGCCATCACGATCCAATACATCACTGTCCCTGTTCACGTAAGGTTTCTGAGGGAGTAATATTTTAACGTCATGAGACTGTGCCGTGCGTTGATAATTGTCGTTTTCCCCTCAGCTTTATTACCCAAACATGTCTTTTAGATTAACTCCTCTTCTCATCAACACAAGTGCTATTAATGCAAATTTCTTCAACCATGCCTCTGAGGGCACCATGTCTGCTTTAGATGGTGAGCAGGAACGCCGAAAATGTCTGGAACCATGAACGAATAGTGTGAATCAAGGCACGGCTGACGAACGCGGCCCGTTAGATTTCAGATGTGAATCAGCCCTTCACTGTACCTTCCTGAGAAGACTATAACCAACCCTTAGCGACTGTGGAATCGATTCTAGTGTAAGCCAGTGCCAAATATCATCGATCCCGACAACGGTTGCCCTTCAACCAATTACACCATACAATTTTAGAGATGTTCCTTACATGTTTTATCTAAATATCTTCGTGATTTTTGTTATTGGACAACCCCCGATTTCGAGCCGAAACTTCATCCTCCTATAGTTTTGATGTGTTTTTTGATAATCTGGCTCTCTTTTTTGTCGTAACAATCATGTTTGTTTTGTCATGTGTGTAATTGTTGGAGGCAACCGGCCCTCCATGTTCCGCCCCGCGAAACATTTGCTACGCTTCACACTGCCATATAATTGGTATTATTTTTTTTCTATACATCATCTGTTACTTAACCACACCCCCATTTCTAACCTGCACATAATATGATTAACCTAGACGTACTTTCTGGCTGATATAACGGTAGATTTTTGGTACTACGTGTATTCCATTATTATTCATATTGCGTCCATGGGACCTGGGCTCAAAATACTCAGGAATGAGACGCTACACGAGGTGTCGGGAAAGTCCTAGTGCTTTAGCAAGCCTACTACCAATAAATACCATATCCATACTGCAATTTTTCCAGTCTAAACCAATAGTATAAAAGCACAACGGCATTACCTATCAACTTAAAGTCTAAGCTATATGTCATAGGTAGAAAATTTAGAATATCAATTTCGTGGGGGCATCCTGCATATTTATGATCTATTGACCGATTTTGGTTACACTCTCATTCTCTTTACATTTTAACTAGTATAATTTTTCATTCACATTCATTGCACTGTGAATATTGTATTTAGGTACATGCTCATAACCATTTGCTTTCCCCTACAAATCCTTTTTTTTTTTAATAACTTGATAATTTTACATAAACAAAAATTTTACCTCAAAAACATATATTTTTTTCCTTCTCAAAACCTCTTTGTAAAATAGGGGCGCGTCTTATGCGCCGGCAAATACGGTATATACTATTTATTTTCTTAACATATATGTGAAGAAAATAAAATTAGGACATGGGGAAAACATCTAAGCCTCTCCACTGAGGTTCTATATAGAAGATTTTGTTGTGGTCAAAACAATCCCTGCAGTCAATAGATGCTAGGATACTTCAAACAAACGATTTACATGAATGATGTATGGCAGAGAAAGCACTTACCTTCAAAATAGGTTGTGTCCATTGCATCATCTGGCTGAGGAATAAATGGAGCTGGAATGTTGCTCAGGTTGGTCCAATCAATATTAGAAAACAGTTCAGAAGTTTGGATGCATCCAAAATCCGCTCGAGATTTAGGGTCGTATTCCAAGAGCTTATCAACACAGTTCATAGCCTCCTTGGATAGTGCTTCCTTGTCTTCTGGCCATGGGATAGCTGTTGTAAACAATCACTTATCAATGTTGTCTGTTCAACTAATCAACTATAACTTTCAAATATTCATAAACTTGGTTACTAGGCAAACAAACCATAAAAAATAAACTATAATTGTGAAGACGGTAGGTGAGGGTGAGTCAAATTAAGTTTCTAAAAAAAATATTGAAATCATAAAATCCAACAGAAAAAAGGTTCAAAGTAAGGTGCCTTAAAGGTATGAATAGATTTGAATGAAAGTGATAACAGAGATTTTAGTGACTTTCATTCACATCACAAGTAGGTAAATACAGAACACCATATTCACTCTATTTATTTCATTTACATAAAAGAACCACCACATATGTTGGCATATAAGCTGACATTTCAAACATTAAAAAAACTTCTTAAGGAATAGGGAATCATCTAAACCAGAAAAAAAAAAAATGTGAACCTGAAATTCTGAAGAGTACAGCAAGTTGTTAGCATGGGTGATGGCTTATGGTAGGCTGACCCCTGCCTTGGTAAACTACCGACACAAATATTTTCTGAAACCACTTAATTCACAATATCATATTTAGATTATACAAGCGTAGTGTAATAAAAGTACTGTTTCCTTGTAGAATATGAACATAATTCGTTCTCGCACATCAGATGCCTCAGTAGTGTCGCCAATGTTTACCCATACGGCAGCTGATCATGTTATCACTACCAGGAACTGGCAAGTGTATATAATGGTAGTCAATGGAATTTATCAACACAGTTTTTAAGTACCACTGAACCAAAAACACAATTGGATGTGTGTCTCAACATGCTTTTAAAGATAGCATTCATGAACAATGGAATGAGAGGCTGGTTTGAAGGGAAGCCATTAAAACTAGTAGCCTACCAAATCATGTTTTGTTCAAATCCTATCTATCCCTGATGCCTGTTCCTATGAGGAACTCCCCCAAAAGATGACCGCGACAGAAGATTATCCATTTAAACATCCTTGCAGGCTCTAACCCTCTCATTCTCCTCTCGCCCCTTTCTCTCACATACTCTAGTACAGGGGTTCTCAAACTGGGGGTCGCGATCCCTCGCGGGGTCGCGAAAGTCTTCTGAGGGGTCGCCAGATTTCTAGAAAGTTCAAAATGCAAAATATTCATAATTTATTATTATTCTTTTATATATAATATATATATATATATATATATATATATATTATATATATATATATATATATATATATATATATATATATATATATATATATATTATCAGTATAAAACAAAACCATGATTATACCTTCCTAGGCTTTAATAAATTGCTAATAAAAAAGTAGTTACATAATCTGACTCTGAGAAAAGAGTTGATCTTTGTCCTCCCTCCCCTTTCCGTCAAGCCCTCACCACCATGCTCACACGTCCAGTAGCTATACATACATAGGCTACTTGTATCATCGCTGTCACACTGTTATAACTCATACAAGTCTANCCGTTCTACTTTATAACATATAAAAATTTAAAATTCAATTGTGGGGCATCCTGCATATATTTGTCTAATGACCGATTTTGGTTAACTCTCATTCTCTTTACTTTACTATAATTTTTCATTCCATTCATGCACTGTGAATATTGTTTTTAGGTACATGCTCATACCTTTTGCTTTCCCCTACAAATCCTTTTTTTTTTTAATAACTTGATAATTTTACATAAAAAAAAATTTTACCTCAAAAACTATATTTTTTCCTTCTCAAAAACCTTTTTGTAAATAGGGGCCGTCTTATGCGCCGGCAATACGGATATACTATTTATTTTCTTACATATATGTGAAGAAATAAAATTAGGACATGGGGAAAACATCTACCTCTCCACTGAGGTTCTATATAAAAAGATTTTGTTGTGGTCAAAAAAATCCCTGCAGTCAATAGATGCTAGGATACTTCAAAAAACGATTTACATGAATGTTAGGGCAGAGAAAGCACTTACCTTAAAAATAGGTTGTGTCCATTGCATCATCTGGCTGAGGAAAAAATGGAGCTGGAATGTTGCTCGGGTTTGGGTCCAATAAATATTAGAAAACAGTTCAGGAAGTTGGATGCATCCAAATCCGCTTCGAGATTTAGGGTCGTATTCCAAGAGCTTATCAACACATTTTCATGCCTCCTTGGATAGTGCTTCCTTGCCCTTGTGGCCATGGATAGCTGTTGAAACAATCACTTATCAATGTTGTCTGTTCAACTAATCAACTAACTTTCAAATTTTCATAACTTGGTTACTAGGCAAACAAACCATAAAAATAAACTATAATTGTGAAGAGGGTAGGTGAGGGTGAGTCAAATTAATTTTTCTAAAAAAATATTGAAATCAAAATCCACAGAAAAAAGGTTCAAGTAAGGTCCCTTTAAAGGTATGAATAGATTTTGAATGAAGTGATAACAGAGATTTTAGTGACTTTCATTCACATCACAAGTAGGTAAATACGAACACCATATTCACTCTATTTATTTCATTTACATAAAAGAAACCCCACATATGTTGGGATATAAGCTGAAAATTTCAAACATTAAAAAAACTTCTTAAGGAATAGGAATCTCTAACCGAAAAAAAAAAAAAGTGAACCTGAAATTCTGAAGAGTACAGCAAGTTGTTAGCATGGGGGATGGCTTATGGTAGGGTGACCCCCGCCTTGGTAAACTACCGACCAAATATTTTTCTGAAAACCCCTTAATTCACAATATCATATTTAGATTATACAAGCGGTAGTGTAAAAAAGTACGTTTCCTTGTAGAATATGACATAATTCGTTCTCGCAATCAGATGCCTCATATGTCGCCAATGTTTACCCATACGGCAGCTGATCATGTTATCACTACCAGGAACTGGCAAATGTATATAATGGTAGTCAAAGGATTTATCAACACAGTTTTTTAAATACCACTGAACAAAAAACCAATTGGATGTGTGTTCTCAACATGCTTTTAAAGATAGCATTCATGAACAATGGAATGAGAGTGGTTTGAAGGGGAAACCATTAAACTAGTAGCCTCCAAATCATGTTTTGTTCAAATCCTATCTATCCCTGTGCCTGTTCCTATGAGGAACTCCCCCAAAGATGACCGCGACAGAAATTATCCATTTAAACATCCTTGCAAGGCTCTAACCCTCTCATTTTCCCTCTCGCCCCTTTCTCTCACTACTCTAGTACAGGGGTTCTCAAACTGGGGGTCGCGATCCCTCGCGGGGTCGCGAAAGTCTTCTGAGGGTCGCCAGATTTCTAGAAAGTTCAAAATGCAAAATATTCTAATTTATTATTTTCTTTTATATATATATATATTATATTATATATTATTTTATATTATATATATATATATATATAATATATATATATTATAATATATATATATATTATATATTTTCAGTATAAAACAAAACCATGATTATTTCCTTCCTAGGGGTTTAATAAATTGCTAATAAAAAAGTAGTTACTATCTGACTCTGAGAAAAGAGTTGATCTTTTGTCCTCCCTCCCCTTTCCGTCAAGCCCTCACCACCATGCTCACACGTCCAGTAGCTATACATACATAGGCTACTTGTATCATCGCTGTCCAACACTTGTTAATACATTACAAATCCACATCACAAGTCTAAACTTTATTTAGGTTACTTATTTTTTTGATGCATCTAAAGCATGAATATAGGATATAGATTGCACTGATTACGGTATCATTTAAGTATTCATGTTTTACCAAATATATTATACTAAGATTGTTATGATACGAAGCAATCCGACTCTACCTATGTTTTTTTTTTTTTTTTTTTTTTTTTTTGTGCCTATAGCGCCTGTAGGCAGTGGTGACCCAGGGCTCGGATGGTAGGCTCTGGAGGTTCACTTGAGGGTTCTGATGGTTGGTCCTCGCCCGTTGGTGGCGCAGGCAGGTTTCTTATAGTGACGCCTGTGAGGCTCATGCCGCCCCCGTGTCCTCCGATGCACTCGCAGTCGAAGGTAGAGTTGATAGGCAGGGCATGTGGGTGTTCTTAGGCCACTCGACGGTGCAGAAAGGTTTTGGGTTTCTTCGGGGATCGAACTCCGGTCACCGAGAACGCCAGTCGGAGACTCTAACCGCTCCGCTACCGCCTCCCCCAAAGGAGGGGATGTGTGGGTATGTGTGTATTTACCTAGTTGTAACATACAGGAAAAGAGCTATGCTCGTACTGTCCCATCTCCAAATCTACCATTATCCAGCTTGCCTTTGCTGTCCTGAATACTTCTTGCATTAATCACTTTTGCATCAAGGTTATTCCAGGCTTCTATGCTCCTATACGGGAAGCTGTATTTTTTTATGCCCCTCTTGCATGTTGTCCTTTTCAATTTCTTCATATGACCTCTTGTACTTCTATCGTCCCACACAAACAGATCTTCTCTATCAATTTTTTCCAGACCCATTGATGCTCTATACACTGCTATAAAATCTCCCCTTTCTCTTCTTTTCTCAAGAGTTGGGATTTTCAGTCTTGAAAGTCTTTCCTCATATGGTAAATCTCTCAGGCTTGGAGCCATTTTTGTGGCTGCTCTTTGTATTCTCTCAATTTTCCCTTATATCCTTCTTTTTATGTGGGGACCAAATCACTCCCGCATATTCCAATTTGGTCGAATAAGAGTTATCAATTTCTTAATCATCTTTTCAACCTGATATTTGAATGCCATTATTATTTCCTCAGCAACTGGTATGTATCTCCTGTGATCTTGTTTATATGCTTCTCAGGTGACAAATATCCAAAATCCATACTCCAGATCTTTTTCACCTTTGTTTTGATTATCCATTCATTTCCCATCAAATACTTTCCTCTCTTTCTCTTTTTGCTACTGCCATTCCATCACTTTACACATTTTAGCATTAAACTCCATTTCCCATAATTGACTCCCTCTGAAAATCTTATCTAGATCCTTTGTAAATGCTCACAGTCCTCTTTACTTTTTACTTTTCTTAGTAATTTTGCATCATAAACGAATAAGCTCATTAACTGTTCACTCCTCTGTCATATCATTTACACAGACCCAAGAACATCACTGGGGCCAATAAATGATCCCTTTAGGAACTCCACTTATCACACTGCACCATTCTGACTTCTTTTCCTTTATTACTGGTTCTCATCTCTGTTGCTCAAAAAGTCTCATCCCCCTTCAGCAAACCCCCCTTCAATCCCCTACATGTTCTAGCTCCAGAGCAGTTTCTTGTGAGGCACCTTGTCAAAAGCTTCTTTAGGTCCAGGTATATGCAATCGACCCACCCTCTCTTTCCTGTGTCACATCGATCACTCGAGTAAAAGCTTAATAAGTTCGTTGTACATGACATTCCTCCTCTAAATCCAAACTAACCACCTACGAGTGTGTTTGTCTCTTCCAATTATTTCAACCATCTGTCCTTCACAATTTTTTCGTACATTTTTGCCACTACACTTGTTAATGATACTGGCCTGTAATTTAATGGTTCTTCTTTGTCTCCTCCTTTGCGAATTGGCACAATATTTGCTCTTTTTCAATCAAGTGGGACTCTGCTCTCCTTAAGTGAACTCTCAATTACACTATGTAACTTTCCTGCTAGTTGGTTACTGCACTCTTTCACTATCCAATTCGACACTCCATCTGGACCCGGGGCTTTTCTCACATCTTGACTTTCCATTAGCCTTTTTACTTCTATTACGTCTACTTTTATGTCTTCCATTATATTTTCTTTTGCTACTATATTTTTCGTTTTAAATTCACTTTCTCTTGTAAATACAGTCTGAAAGCACTTATTCATCACCTCAGCCTGTTGTAATGCATCTTCGTACACTATGCCTTCTACCTTCAGCTTATCTATTTCTTCCTTGTTTTTCATTTTCCATTTATATATCTATAGAAAAGTTTTGGTTCGTTCTTACATTTTTCTATTATATTCCTCTCATAGTTACTTTCTTCTTCTCTTCGGATTCTTATATATTCATTTCTAGTTGTTTTGTACTTCTTCCAAAGGTTGATACCTCCTTTTTTCCTCCAACTATTCCATGCTTTTTCTCTTTCTAGTCTTGGTATTTCATATTTTCGTATGTGTGTAATTACCTAGTTGTATTTACCTAGTTGTAACATACAGACAAAGAGCTATGCTCGTACTGTCCCATCTCCAAATCTACTATTATCCAGTTTGCCTTTGATGTCCTGAATACTTCTTGCATTAATCACTTTTGCATCAAGGTTTGTTCCAGGCTTCTATGCTGCTATACGGGAAGCTGTATTTTTTTTTTGTCCCTCTTGCATGTTGTCCTTTTCAATTTCTTCTCATGACCTCTTGCACTTCTATCGTCCCACACAAACAGATCTTCTCTATCAATTTTTTCCAGACCCATTGATGCTCTATACACTGCTATAAAATCTCCCCTCTCTCTTCTTTTCTCAAGAGTTGGGAGTTTTAGTCTTGAAAGTCTTTCCTCATATGGTAAATCTCTCAGACTTGGAGCCATTTTTGTGGCTGCTCTTTGTATTCTCTCAATCTTCCTTATATCCTTCTTTTTATGTGGTGACCAAATCACTGCCGCATATTCCAACCTTGGTCGAATCAAAGATGTTATCAATTTCTCAATCATCTCTTCATCCAGATATTTGAATGCCATTATTATATTCCTCAGCAACTGATATGTATCTCCTGTGATCTTGTTTATATCCTTCTCAGGTGACAAATTGTCCGTAATCCATACTACCAGATCTTTTTCGACCTTTGTTTTGATTATCCATTAATTTCCCATCGAATATTTTCCTCTCTGTCTCTTTTTGCTACTGCTCACTTCCATCACTTTACACTTTTTAGCATTAAACTCCATTTCCCATAGTTGACTCCATCTGAAAATCTTATCTAGATCCTTTTGTAAATCCTCACACTCCTCTTTACTTTCTACTTTTCTTAGTAATTTAGCATCATCAGCGAATAAACTCATATAACTGTTCACTCCTTCTGTCATATCATTTACATAGACCAAGAACATCACTGGGGCCAATACTGATCCTTGAGGAACTACACTTATCACACTGCACCATTCTGACTTCTGATCTTTTATTACTGTTCTCATCTCTCTGTTGCTCAAAAAGTATTCCATCCATTTTAGAAAACCACCCTTCAATCCTCCTACCTTTTCTAGCTTCCAGAGCAGTCTCTTATGAGGTACCTTGTCAAATACCTTCTTTAGGTCCAAGTATATAAAATCAACCCACCTGTGGGAATTTATGTCACATACATATTTAATCTGAGGGTTCTCTTACCTAACAATCAAACCCATGTCTATCTCCCGACACATTATCCCAGCTAATCAACTAACAAGGATACTTATCGGTGGATAGTGGGTTGAAATGCGGATCAGGTGGTGATTAATACTGCAATGGTCTTGTGATCCGATGTGGTCGCTGGGATCGAGGCCGCCCGTGAAATACAGAAGCGGAGGGGCGGAGGCGAGTGTTGTTATCGCGTCAGGTTGGTTATCACACCAAGTTATCCATGACGCACGGCTATCATCCGTGTGTTGATTCTAACACGATCCTATTGTCTTTACACTATATGTATATGTACAATTAACTCTGTACATAATCTCTTCAAATTAATAAGAGATGTTAATTCGGTGAGGGCTGGTAGTGAACTGACCTCCCCGTGAGCTGCCAGCAGCGGCCACACCAAATTCCACGTGTCACCTTTCGGTAGCGAGCAGGTGGACGGCCACGATTGGTGCAAATTGAAAGTACGGCAGCCCATGAGTAGCCGTTTCAAATTAAGGTGCAAATGCTTAATATTACTGGGAATGTTCAATTATCCATCCCAGTATTTACCAATTACTTAAATTACCTTAATTATAACCCATTACCATTACAATTATATATACATATCCCTATACGCGCCCTCCTATGATGAGTGGAAAATACCTCTCACTAGGAGGGGGGGAGGGAAACAAACTACTACTACCAATTATGAGAGGGTGTTTGGTGGATAATTTCCACACCACCTTCTCTTTCCTGTGTCACATCGATCACTCTCGAGTAAAAGCTTAATATAAATCGTTGTACATGACATTCCTCCTCTAAATCCAAACTGGCCCCCTGCGAGGTGTTTGGGTTTCTTCCAAATTTAACCATCTGTCCTTCACAATTTTTTACACATTTTGGGACTACACTTTTAATGATATGGCGAATTAGGGGTTCTTTTTGTTCCTCCTTTTAAATTGGGCACATATTTGTCTTTTCCAAATCAGGGGACTCTCTCTCCTTGAGGCCCTTTACATATTAACTTCCGTATTTGGACTGCACTCTTTCATTATCCAATTCGAACTCCATTGGACCGGGGTTTTTTCTCACATTTTGATTTTCCATTAGCCTTTTATTCTATACGTCTATTTTTAGTCCCCAAATAATTTTTTTGTATTATATTTTTTTTTAAAATTCCCTTTTCTCTTGAAAAATACAGCTGAAAGACTTTTCATCCCTCCCCCTTTTGAATGCATCTTGTACACTAGCCTTCTACCTTCACTTATCTATTTCTTCCTTTTTTTTCTTTTTTCTTTTTAATTTTCTATAAAAAATTTTTCGGTTCGTTCACATTTTTTATTATATTTTTTCATAGTTACTTTCTTTTCCTTGGGATTCTTACATTTTCATTTTTAGTTTTTTTTTATTTCCAAAGGTTGATACCTCCTTTTTTCCTCCAACTATTCCATGTTTTTTTCTTTTAGTCTTGCTAATTCACATTTTTATGTGTGTTTTTACCTAGTTGTAACATCCAACAAAGAGCTATGCCGTACTGCCCCGTCTCCAATCTAATTCAGTTTGTTTTTGAGTCCTGAATACTTTTTGCTTTTAATCATTTTGCACAAGGTTTTCCGGTTCTATGCTCAATACGGGAAGCTGTTTTTTTTTATGCCCCTCTTGCATGTTGTCCTTTTTCAAATTTTTCTCATGCCCTCTTGCATTCATCGTCCCAACAAACAGACTTCTTATAAATTTTTTCCAGCCCCATTGATGCTCTATCACTGCTATAAAACTCCCCTTTCCTTTTTTTCAAGATTTGGGAGTTTTAGTCTTGAAAGTCTTTCCTATATGGTAAATCTCTCGGGCTTGGACCTTTTTTTGTGGTGCTCTTTGTATTCTCTCAATCTCCTTATATCCCTTTTAGTGGTGCCAAAAATCACTGCCGCATATTAAAACCTTGGTCGAATCAAAGATGTTATCAATTTTTAATATTTTTCATCCAGATTTTTTAATCCCATATTATATTCCCAGAACTGATAGTATCTCCTGGGATCTTTTTTAATGTTTCTCAGGTGAAAAGTCCGAATCCATACCCCCAGTTTTTTTAAACCTTTGTTTGTTACCATAATTTCCATCGAAATTTCCTCTCTTTTCCTTTTGCTACCCCACTTCCATCACTTTACACTTTTTCATTAAATTCCTTTTCCCCCTAGTTGACTGCATCTGAAAATCTTATCTAGACCCTTTTTGAAAATCCTCACAGTCCTTTTTACTTCTATTTTCTTAAAATTTTAGCAATCAGCGAAAAAATCATAAAACTGTTCCTCCCTCTTCAATCTTTTACATAGACCAAGAACATCACGGGGGCCAAAAAATGATCCTTGAGGAACCCACTTATCAACGCACATTCTGACTTTGATCTTTATTACTGTTCTCTTTCTCTCTTTTCCAAAAAATTTCCATCCCTTCAGAAACCCCCTTAATCCTCCACATGTTCTAGTTCCAGAGCAGTCTCTTGTGAGGGACCTTTCAAATACCTTCTTTAGGTCCAAGATATGCAATCAAACCCCCCCTTCCTTTCCTGTGTTACACGATCCTCTCGAGTAAAATTAATAAATTCTTTTACTGACATTCCTCCCCAATCCAAAATGGCCCCCGGGGTTGTTTTTCTTCTTCAAACCCCTTCCTCACCAAATTTTTCACAATTTTTCCCCAAAATTTTTGGGTTCCTTAATTTTGGGCTTTTTTTCTTTTGTTTGGCACAAATTGCCTTTTTTCTCAAGGGGGGACTTGCTCTCCTTTAGTGAACTCTCAATTCACTATGTCTTTTCCCGTGTTTGGGTTCTGCACCTTTTTTTATCCAATCGACACTCCATCTGGACCCGGGGTTTTCTCACATCTTTCCCTTTCCCTTAGCCTTTACTTCTATTTCCTTTTTTTTATTCTTCCATTTTATTTTCTTTTTTTTTTATTTTTGTTTAAATTTACTTTTTTCTTTTAAATACATCGAAGCACTTTCATACCCCAGCCTGTTTTAAGCATCTTCGACACTAGCCCTTTTACCTTTAGCTTATCTATTCCTTTCCTTTTTTTTCATTTTTCCATTTTATATCTATAGAAAGGGGGTTTGGGGTTTTAATTTATTTTAAAAAAAAAGTATTTTTTTCTCGGAAAAATAAACGGGTCCCCCCCCAGGGCTCTTCCACTAAGGGGTTTTTCTAGCGCAACCCTTTTCGGAGTGGATTGGGGTTTTAATTCCGGACCCAGAGCTCCCCCCCCGTTTAATCACTTTTTCCCGGCTTTGGTTCTGGATACTTTGAAAAACTTTGTATTTGGGTTCCCAACCCCTTTTCCCATTTACGAAATGAATTTTTAAAACATTGAATTTTAAAATTCAGAAAACGGGATTTTTTGTTAAACAACAATCCCTATCAATTTGGCAACTTTTTAGGGTTTCCCCAATCCTCTTTCCTTTTCCAATTGAGAAAAGAAAAACCTTGGAACCGGGAACCTGGAGCTTTTGCTGCTTTTGTACATTAAAAATTTTTGTTGCAAAGGGTTTTCGATAATAAATGGGAAAAAGATGTCATTCACACCTGAAGAAAGAAGATAAATTTCCGGATTTTTTTTATCTCGGGAAATGTTTTTGCCCCTCGGGGGGGATGTCGGAAATCATTTCCCTTTTTTGGGGTTTTTTATAAACCAAAATCCATTTTTTTTTTTTTTTTTTTTTTTCTATATACATAAAAGGGAACTGCCAAGGGCACAACAAAAATGGGTAACACAAAGCCCGCTTAGTTGCCAGTCCCTATAAGAAGACAGTCAGAGAATAAAATAAAAAAGAGGGGTGAGCCAATTTAGTTCGGAGGTGTCTTGTTACTCTTCTTTTGAAAAGATTTAAGTCATAGGAAAGTGGAAAAATAGAAACAGGAAGAGAGTTCCAGAGTTTACCAGTGAAAGGGATGAAAGGGTTGCCAACCCTGCGTACCCCGCCAAATTTGAACTAAATTTCTGCCGATTTTCTCAGTGTTTGAAATAATGATACCTAATTACTGCCTGGGTTATCCTGCTGAGTGCCCCTTTCTACCCCGCACTCCTCGTCAGGATGGACAAGCCAGTCCTCGTGTCCCACGCCAGCACCACGAACACTCTCCTCTCTTTTTTCACAGGATCTCTCTGACGAGCTCAAGCTAGCCCGTGGTCCTCCCTGCTGGAGGCCCGGAAAAAAAAAAAAAAAAAAAAAAAAAAAAAAAAAAAGGCCTGGGTCGATTAGTGCCGTTGTTTTGAGGCTGCCGTTGTTTTAAATGCCGGTTAAATGAGGTTCTCCTGTATTGCAAATATCAAGACAGTTATAGATTTGAGTTGCAGGCTACGCCACATCCTCGAACAAGACTTAACTACTAACAGCGAGTTGAAGAGTTCGTTGATTCGTCAGATAGTGGCAAGTTATGAGCAGCAGTATCATGACCACATGAACTCTCGCCGTCAACGTCAGATCACCGAGTTTTTACGGAGCCGCAACCAGGCACAGCAACACAAGAATGGACCGCAACCAGAAGAACCCTCCAATGATCCCCCTGTCATTGATGAACCATCTGACTTTGAGGGCTTCACTTGTGCAACAATGGAAGACATTCTGGACAAGTTACAGGCCCGTCGTGGTAGTCATAAATGACAACACTCCACACAAGCATCGGCTCTCATCCATCTAAGCCCCTCGTCATCCCCGATAAAAGGTAAATAAAGTGCTGTAAAATGTATGTTGTTTTTATGATTCCTGATTTGATTTATTATTTCATCATATGCTGAAAAAACAGGGTAAAAACATGAAAAAAGTGGTAATATATGTGGTCATCTTGGGGGTCCTGGCACCAATTATAATTACTACCATTAGTTCTATTGTTCGGCTATTGCAATTTCGGCTATCGCGCGCCAATAGCGGCACCAATTAGGCGCGATAGCCGAGGTTTGAAAGTAGGATAGAAATTCCCTACACAATTAATTGGGAGTATGGTTTCTGTTTACCTTATTGGATTCTAGGAAACATTATTTTGGACTCAAACTTTTGGAGATAATGACATGTTGTTCATAGGGAGGCGAGAGACAAGTGTTTGTTTACGTGCGGCGTGCCTATCACTCTTCTTCCTCTTGTGAGCTACATTGCCTCTGTTCTTCCCTTGCCGCGGACATTTTTAATGCAGATTTGGCTTTAGTTAGGGGGTTAAAGTGTGGGATTAGGTTAGGTTAGTGACTCAAAAGCAAGTTGCCATAAACCTGGCTTAACTCTAGCTTGCGTGCCTCGCCAGAACTGTTGTTGTTGTTGTTTTAGGGCTGCGAGGATCCCTTGGGGAACACTATGAGCCCTGGTGATGTCCTATGAGGCTATCACAGGCACTGTAGTTGACCTGTCTTCCTCAGGAAGGCACAGGTGAGGCGGATGACAGCGTGTTGCCGGGAGGGGGGGACGCCAGCCGCCGCCAGCAGGGTGGGCAGGTCAAAGGTGGTGACGTTCAGGGCGAGGAGTTGAGAGCGTAGCACTACATGGTGGGAGTGGAAGCGTGGACACTGCAGCAGAAAGTGTTCAATAGTCTCCGGAACATTCATGCACCAAGGGCAGTGGGGGTCAGGGGACAGACGGAGGCGATGCAGGTGAGCCGTGAGTGTCGTGTGCCCCAGGCAGAGGCGGGTGAGGGCGACATCCAGGATTTTGCCTTATCCACGGCTGGGAGGAAGAGTCACTGCGGTATTGGCCCATGGAGGTGATGTGGAGGATAACATCGCTGAGCGTGTTATTCCAGGCGCAGCGGCAGACCCGGGAGATGAGGCGTTTAGCCAAAATGTTTAACATTTTGGAATCTTATTTAATAAAAAAAAAAATTTTTTTTTTACTTTTGGTCGTTCGCTTTATAGGGGAAACGCTTTATGTGAACACGCTTTATGCGGGACCCTAGTGTATATATTATATATATATATATGTATATAATATATATAATATATATATTATATATATATATATATATATATATATATATATATATATATACCGTATTTGCCGGCGCATAAGACGCACCTCCGCATAAGACGCACCCGTATTTTACATAAATATTTTGAGAAAAAAAAATATAAGTGTTTTGAGGACATTTTTATTTTTCGTAAATTTATTAAAAGTTATAAACAAAAAGGTTTTATAAGGGAAAACAAATGATTTTGAGCTTGTACCCGAATACAATATTCACAGTGCAGTGAATGTGAATGACAAATTATACTAGTTAAAATGTAAAGAGAATGTGTAGGCTAACCAAAATCGGTCATCACTTATTGCAGGATGCTCCACGAATTGATATTCTAATATCTACTTATGACATTTAGCTTAGATTTAATGTTGTGAGTATGCCTTTGTTGCTTTTCTGCTATGTGTTTAGAGTTTGTGGAAAATTTGCAGTAAAGATACTAATGGTATTATTTCGGTAGTGGGTTTTCAAAAGTCCTAGGAATTTTACCTCCATTATCGTGTATCTTTCTTCATTCTGTGTATTTTGAGCCCCATTTCCCATGACACAATCGAATATTAATGGGATTGGCAGTGTGAAGCTTAGCAATGTTTGCGGGGCCGGCCTGGAGGGGCAGGGCGGGCACCCCCCCCACACACATGTAAACAAACATTGATTTCCTATAAAAACGAGAGCCAGATTAATTCAAAACACACCAAAACTATTCAGGAATACTAAGTTTCGGCCTCGAAATCGGTGGTTGCCCAATAAAAAAAATGTACCAAGATATTACACTGTAAGGTAACCATCTCTACCTTTTTATCATTGTTGAAGGGCACCGATGTCGGGATCGAAGATATTCGCCATGGTTTACACCTGTGAATCTATCACAGTCGCGAGGGTTGATTAGTCTTCCTCAGGAACGTACAGGTCAAGGCATGATGGTATGGTGTGATTCAGCCTTGAGGCGGATGAAGTTGTGATGCCGTGATGGGTCTTGGTCTTGGTGTGATGTGTGGAAGTCTTCTGTCCCGTCTACAGGTACCGTTGCAGCATTTTTATTACCACTCCTTCCAGTTACAGTTTACAATTTCCTTATCCATAGAGATACAGGGGTGAGGATTGAGGGATCGAGGTGGTATAAAGGCCTACCCTGTCTCCCATCCATTTACAGTGGAGAGCGGCAGTGGGACAGCAGGAGGGGGGTAATGTTTACAAAGGACGGCCATCTTGGCAGCAGAAACAGCCACCTTGTTGCCCCACCTCTTGTTTTCTCTTAAACTCCAACTTTTTCTTGGTATTATGCATTACTGTTGATAATACTAGTAACACAGTTACAAATTTGTGTTCAGTGGTCTACTGCTCAACACAGATCACTCAGGACTCCCTTAGTAATACACCACCGGCCATTCTGCCTTTGCTGCCTGTCCTCTCATTAGTAATATGGCCGCATTAGACTCAGGGTGAATTTTGCATTCCCTGTCTTGGAAAAAAACTGCGTCTTATGCGCCGGCAAATACGGTATATATATATATATATATATATATATACAGTCGGCGCAAAAAAACTTAGGTCGCCAAAAAACTTGGGGCGGGAATAACGTTTTCAGCGAATAGCTGTTTTGACAATTTTGGTGGGAGCGATTGAATTTTTTTCCGTTTTTTTTATACCTGGCAGTGTAATAGGGTTTCTGCTGTAGATTCCTTGCTCCTGCCAGCTCTGTATCTTCCAAGTCATCATAGGAATAGGTTGTTGTGTTTGGTTCTCCAACCTTCCTACACCCCCATTTGCCCCTCTATCTTCTACCGCCTTCTCCAGGTCTAATAAAGCATTATGCCGGGCAAATCTCCATCCATTGTGAAGAAGACACATTTCTTCACATTCACATTCACATTCACGTGAATGAAGAAGACACATTCCTGACCCTTTCTTCCATGTCACAACAGTCTCGAATTCACTATCTTGCGCCCGCCTGCACCACACCGAGACGGTATGTTTGGAAACACACATCTCCCTCGCTATCTGGTCAATTGTTTTCCCACTTCGATACAAGGTTACTATATGTGTCTTCTTCACAATGGATAGAGATTTGCCCGGCATAATGCTTTATTAGACCTGGAGAAGGCTGTAGAAGATAGAGGGGCAAATGGGGGTGTAGGAAGGTTGGAGAACCAAACACAACAACCTCTTCCTATGATGACTTGGAAGATACAGAGCGGGTAGGAGCGAGGAATCTACAGCAGAAACCCTAATACACTGCCAGATATACAAAAAACATAAAAAAATTCAATCGCTCCCACCAAAATTGTCAAAACAGCTAAGGACGTTATTCCCGCCCCAAGTTTTTTGGCTTCCTAAGTTATTTTGCGCCGACTGTATATATATATATATATATATATATATATATATATATATATACAGTCAAACCTCGATATAACGGACTAAAGGGGGGGGAGGAGTGGTCCGTTAAAGCCGATTATCCGTTATAGCGAGGGTATTTTCCCAAGGTTGATCAAAATATATGAAAAAAACGGAAAAATTGTGAAATAAATGAGAAATAATCACAAACACAACCAGACTGTGTAGCTATGTTGGGAGGTAAACAGCGACTGGAACTACATGCTGAATTTAGTCCGCTCCTACACGTGAAATAAATGAGAAATAATCAAACACAACCAGACCGTGTAGCTAGTCAAGCTCAAGCTCTAGTGAAAGGTAAACAAATTACTACGAGCCAGATTCAGCCGTGGCTTCCAAAGGTATTGCTTATTATCATGACTAATGCTAAATGCTCATTATTATATATATTATATGGTTGTGAAGTGCAGTTCTATACACGTGTCACTATTTAGGTCAGTGTAGCACTGCGTGTCACCTTAGATAAGGGTGATTTAGGGTGTTGAGGTGACAGGGAGACGTAGCAGCGGCCACGCCATAACACTAATAGTCACTATTTTAAACAATACACACCTTCTACCACTAAATCACTAGCAACACAGGCTCCTTCCTTATAATATTATATCTTAATATGTGATACATCAAAACTCCTTAACCCTTAACAAGCTAAAGGTATGCTTTATACACCTAATCCCTGGGCGAAGGGTATGGTCATTTTGACGACCCTTGCAAAAATCGATAAAAACTACATCAGCGTGTAGGGAATGTTGTAGCGCACCCGGCCATATATATTTGACCCCCCAAAATACGTCTGGGGGGGGTGGGGGGGCGGTCCGTAGTTGAAAAATGTGGCGCGAACTGCATCGTATGGCTAGATTGGTGTCGCGCGGCGAGATTTCCCGGGCGAATATCCGCCCGTATACGCTATGGGTTAGAGCGTAACATCGTGTATATCTCGTATATCTCGCATGCGCTCGCATATGCTCTCGCATATCTCAAGTTGCCATGTTGTACTACACACACACCAATTTGTAGCCGCCTGGGTTAAAGCCCGCCGTTTTGGTATGCCTTTAAAAACCCCGCTCTTAAGAGGCCACCCGCAGCCCACCAGAGAAACCTCTTAAGAGTCCACCTGCAGCCCATGGGTTAAAACCCAAGCATTCCAAAGTAAATTAGAGAAAATAATACAATTATGTTGAGTTGACAATTCGAGCGGTGATAAACGGTCTAATATATATATATATATATATATATATATATATATATATATATATATATATATATATATATATATATATATATATATATATATATATATAAAAAATAAAAAAATAACGCAAATGGAGCCCGTTACATCCGAAGTCCGTTACCTCGAGGTCCGTTATATCGAGGTTTGACTGTATATATATATATATATATATAGTGGAAGACAGTAAATTTGGTGGTGTCTTGCATCCGTCACGCTCCTTGACAAATTTTTTTTAATTCCCTCCCGGCGCTTTTTATGGGGAATTATTGAAAAAAAAGGCTTCTGGCCAATCACTAACGGCCTTGACTTCCTGCTTGCTGTTTTTAAATTCATTAGTCATTAATGGCCAGTGACTAAGATAAGTAAGTGACCTTTCCAAGAAGATTGCAAGCAGTCATCAAAAAGAAAGGGAACACAACAAAATACTAGCAGGGGTAATTACAATACATTTTGGGGTGTTATGAATGGGAAATTAATTTGTATTTTCTTAGTAACGCGGGTAAACATGTTGGCGGTCTTAGTACAGTAAAACCCTTATAACTCGGCACTGTATAACTCGGAATTTGACATAACTCGGCAAGGCAAAGACAGGGTTTTTTTTTTTTTTTTTTTTTTTTTTTTTTTTCCATCTATGCCTATAGCGCGTGTAGGCAGTGAGCTCCAGGGGTGGGATGGTAGGCCCTGGAGGCTCACTCGGGGGCTGTGATGGTTGGCCCTCGCCAGTGGTGGCGCAGGCAGGATTCTTATAGTGACACCTGTAATTAGAAGCTCATGCCGCCCCCCTGTGTCCTCCCATGCACTCGCAGTCGAAGGTAGAGTTAATGGACAGGGCATGTGGGTGTTCTTAGGCCACTCGACGGTGCAGAAAGATTTCAAGTGGATTTATGGGTCTCACTCGGGATCGAACTCGGGTTTTCGAGAACGCCACTCGGTGACGCTAACCACTCTGCTACCCGCCTCCCCTAGATTGCATCGCTTGGTTTTCACTCGGTATATCATGCCCTCACAACCTCTTGTGTGAACATGTAAACAGAAAGTCGGCAAAAATAATGTATCTCGGCATATTGCTGTTATAACTGCATCTCTTTGCTTACACTCGGCAAAGCCTTAGTCGCATAAAGTAGTGTTTTTGTCCTTTTGACCTTTCCTGCAGGCTCAGGCTCTTCAATTTCATTGAAGTCTCCCTTCCTGCTGGAGACAACCCTTGCGTGATGGAGCTGACATCTTGAAATACAGTACTGTATGATGTAATCCCAAACACGTAAAATAGGTGGCAAAGTAAAGCAAAGGTCGGAACCAGCGGTAGGCTGTCAGCTGCTGAGCCGTGTTTATGTCTCCAAGCACGTCTTGGAACGAATTCCTTTGTGAAATTAAAAAGGATTGGTTTCCTGGCTTAAAAACACAAGCTTGGTAGGAGCCAAATAATAATCAATGCAAAACATTGCAAACATATCAAAGTATATATAACACATTTCAGCAAGTGTTATTGGATTGGATTCGTATCCAAGACGGTTGCTTGGACTACAAAAAAGCTCAGCCTACCCTGGTACAGACTTTGCTTTACTATGCCACCTAATTTACATGTTTTGAATACACATACAGTACTGTATATCAAGATGTCACTCCATCACGCAAGGTGTCTCCACAGATAGAATGGAATTGAAAGACCTGAGCCTCAGTAAAGGTGAAAGTGCTGGCAAGGATGATTAGGTACGTCCATAGCTGTATTTGTGCTGAGTGCATAAATTGCATGCACTTCTATTCTACCCTCCTTGGTAAGTGTTTTTTATGCTTTGCACGTAAATATTATTTTTTTTTTATTTTTTTTTAAAAAACTTCCTGCACAGACATTAGCTTGACTTCCGCTTCTATTAATAAGGAGGCAGACCATCCAGTGACAGATAATAAGTGACCTGTCAAGAAATTCACTTCATTCAACTGTGTGATACAAACATATATATAGAGGTAATTAATATACATTTTGGGTTTAATAATGAAATTAATTTATATATTTCATTAGTAACGTAGGTAAAATGTTTATAGTCTTATATACACATAATATCAAAATTCACGGTCTACTTGTTTGATAATATATATATATATTCTTATCTTTAATATATAATGAATAGTATAGTATCAAGTCATAATATTTTGTTTATATGTATAATATATATATATATAATATATCTAAAATTTAATTTGTATATATATACTAATACGACTTTTGAAGAGCAGTAAACAGAATCGTTATCTTAATAAACCTAGATATAATTATTTTCCAGTATCACATTCATTTAATTTTTCCAAAAATAGTTCACTCATGTAATTAGAGCTACTTGAGTCAGAAAATTACCTCTCTCAATGTTAACTACTTGAGTCTTCATCTTGAAGAGGGATCCTATAACCAAAAGGGACCTGAAAACACCTGCAAATAGTTCCTGAATACAAGTCCATGTCAACACAGGTTTCCGACTAAATGGGTACCATCAAGTATCTGAAATGTAAGAGTTAACTTGTAGAATCAACATTACTTCTGCAAGATAGATGAAAACGCCATGTGTGTAGATTGAATGGTAATGGTATCAGATAGAACCTCAAGCGACTATGGAGCCAGACGCAAAGTGCAGAAGCCAAAGGTTCCACGATGTCAACACTCTATCCCTGCCACATGTGAACCATATAAAGGTAATCTGAAGTCATCAATCAACAGATTGTATTACTAATGTTGTCAAAACAGAATAGACACATCTGTGTAGAGTACTAGAAACTGGATCAGAACAGTAAACCCTATTTTTCGAACTAATTGGGAGGGACCTGGGTTAATTAGCCGAAGCAATTATTCGATGGTAACCTGCTATCCCCTCCACAAAGAACCATACAACATGCCTAAAGCGGAATGCGTACTTGACCCCATACTGGGATACTGACTGATTGATGGCAGTACTAGTCCCTGAAACGGACAAGAAAGTCCTGATAGTTCCTCGACTCCAATGCTTCTTCTAATGCATAACTTCTGCTGCACAATAGGTCATCACAGATTCGTAGCATACAGTATGCCCATAGATAAATTTTGGCAGCGCCATCTTGGAGTAATCGCATACTGTGAGTTCAGTACGTTCAATAGGGAGTAGCAGGGAAGAAGAGGGCCTCTCCTTCTGACTCGTAATTTGCTTCCTGATGCTATATTCTGCTGCGTCATAATACAGGGTCATCAACAAGTTATTCTGTGACAATAAGAATAGCCACATAGATAAATTTTGGCAGCTGCTATCTTGGTAGCAATATGTATTGTGAAGCGTTCAGTATCGTTCAGTAGGGAGGGTGCGGGGAAGGGTGGGGTGACCGCTACTGAATGCAACAGTGGTGTCATTCTGAGGAACTGTAAGGTAAGGTCTTCAGTTCTTGAGGTGCTGAATGTGTTGGAGGCGATGTGGAGGCTGGCTGACGAAGTGGATGGCACAGAGGAGGTGAAAGATGCTGCAGAAAACTCCGACAATTTGAACAAGGTGCGGACAATTCAAACTTCAGTTCGGATTATGGAAAGTTGTAAAAAAATTCGAACTGAGCCTGAAACAGGTCGAATTATCTGAAGTGTGTGAATCATATGGGTTCGGATTAGAGAAGGTTTAGTGTATATGTATGATTCTCTGCCCAAAAAGGGTTCCACTTAAAAGGAGAGTTTTGGGGTGAGATTTTGGTCAATCTGATATTGTTCTGATATTGCGCTTCAGAAATACCTTTAGCCTTAAAGTAACAATCAGTAAAAAAAATAAAAAAACCCTCTATATTTCCCTTCCTCCATTGCACCCCCCTAAAAAAAAATTAAAAAAATAAAAAAATCTGCACATATATCGTATAAATTAGTGTTTGCATTTCTGAAAAGTTTCAAGGATATCAGTCCTAATTTTGGCATGATTTTTTCAACCTGCCAACTCCATATCCATAACCCTCCAACTCTCCGTTTAGAGCAAAAGCAAATTACTCATATGTCAAGGTCTCCCCTATCGCTCTTTCTCCTCTTTCCTACTCTTTAGGAAATTCTAGTATGACGCGTATTTTTGTCAGGTCAAAATTGAGCTAGGATACGAATACCATTAACAAATTTCCTGTTTTGGAGCGCGGTCTGGATACGAAGACGGGATTAGAGAACAAGCATTAGAAAAGGGGGGTTTCGGCGCCACGTGGCTGTTTTGTGATGCCGTACAGATGTGGGGAAAACCATGATCATCATCATGACAATCAGGACAAACAAGCAAAGCTTTGCCAAACCACCTCTGTATCAGGTTTGACCTGTGGTGAGCCGTAAAAATGACAGAAAAGAATCTGACGAGTGGATGAGGGTAAGAAAGCTCACTTGACATGAAAAATGACAACATATGTAAAAGTAGTAATGACAAATGGTTGTAGAAGAAGAGGTAATGGTACATAACAGATAGATGAAGAGATATGGTGTAAATAACTGATGAGAAGCCACTGTCTGTTAGCAAGAATGGAGGAGATAAAGTGAAATAAGTAACGCTCTGAGAATTATTCACTTTCAGGAAGACTGCCATGGAAATTGGAAGTACTGGTGTGAGTGTTAGCTTCCTGCGTGTCCTAGCAGAGAAGTAACATATACTTACTTGTTAGTGTAAGGGGGATAAGTTGTCGAGCGGTGCCAACTTATCAATGTGGATTTAACGGGTTATCAAACACAAGGTGGGGTCATTGGTTATTATTATAGGAGGTTATAGTAGGAGCATTAGATTTGTTAGTTTCAAGCCGCGTAGCATCGCTAAGTTTAGCAGTTTCTACTAAGCATAAATCAGGCTTGGCATTGGTCCGTTTAAGTCGATCACTGTGAATGACTTCTAATGTATTTAACCACGGATCCAAAATATCAAACTTATTTCCAGTTCTTATTCCAAACTTATTTCCAGCAGCTCCATATATATGGAGTTGCTTAACTACCAGGCGCGGACCCACAAATTTAGGAGCTAATTTAGAGTTCCGTTCCGGGACTCAAATCATGACAGAGTCACCAACCCGGATTTGAACGGGTGAAGAGCGCCGGTGTTGTTGCAAGCACATAGCAGTCTTGGGAGCCTGTAATTTATCTCTGAAATTGGAATATAAGTCTGAGAAAACTTTAAGTTGACATTTAGCATAATCATCAACATTGTACACAGGTTTTAGAGGGCTACTAAGCAAGTCATATGGCAGTCTTTTCTCCATACCAAAAAAAAAAAATAAGGAGTTTGACCTGTCGACTCACAAATATTGCAATTAATGCAAGCAGCAACATGGGGTAACCAATCTTCCACAACTATCAAGTAAGCCACCAACAACTGGGCGCAAAGCTTCCAGGACTTTCCTGTTCTCACGCTCAATTAAACCGTTACTGGCAGGGTGATAAGTTACCGTGAATGTTTGTTTGATGTTGAACTACCCACAGATTTCATTAAGGGGAGGCACCGCCAAATAATAGGTATTTTTCACTATTCCAGCCATTTTATAAAAGTTACTCCGAAAAATAGCTGACCATGTCACGGCGGCTGTCATGCATTCTCTGTGAAAGTTTGGCAGCTGTACGATAATTCTTTCCCTTTCAAATAAATTAATTTGTATTATCAATTTTGAGGTCTCCTCCCTGCAGAAACCTCCGTTTTCTATTGATATCTCGAAAGTGCAATTATTGTACTTTGGAGACTTATAACTCTATTAATTGTGAACATAATAAAAAAATATATATATATGCTGAAAAATAATGAATGGTAAATAATTTGCCCGTGTGATTTTTTTCTAAACAAAAAAACACTGCTGATATGATTTATTGTAAGTAAAAGAAGGGGTAGAATTACGGGGTTCATAAAATGGTGATTTTGGTAATTTTTCTGCACAGCAATGGTGAGACATATCAAGAAACTGAGCGTGCAATTTCTAACTGGTGGTTTCATAAGTAAAACTACCCAATATCATACATATTGAGTGAACATGCTGACTCCCATTTATGTTTCTAGCTATGCTCTTATTACAAATAATAAATACTCGTTTCTAATTTTTTTCCTGCAGAAGCACGAAAGCAATTGTGCTGATACGAGGTACGTTCAATATGTAATGAGAAAATGTCAGGAGAGGCATTAAATATCATTCAATAAGAATGCTACTTCATGGTGAAGTACACATACATATAGTCTATAAAATGACTAACTGGCACCTTCCTATCTTCCTAGGTTTGAGCGCAGCGGTGTACGTGGTGGAACCAGGTTGATCCGGTTTGCCGATCTGTCAACAAATGAAAAGATGCAGGGAAACCTGGAGCAACGTTACGCCATCAAATTTTGTGTTAAACTTAAGAAAACCAAACAAGAAGCTTATGGAATGTTAGAGGAGGCCTATGGGGATGAAATGATGAGCAAAGCAAGTTTATACAGGTGGTTTAACCGATTTTCTAAAGGAAATGAACAGGTTAAGAATGAACCCAGATCTGGAGCACCGAACAGTGCACGTAAGGAGGAAAACATTGAGGAAGTGCGAAGGTTAGTGATGCAAGACCGTCGAGTTACTGTGAGGATGATATCTGAAGCTGTTGGTATTAGTATTGGCACAGTGGAGACAGTTTTGACTGAAGATCTGAAGCTCCACAAAGTCTGTGCCAAGTTATTGGCACATTGTTGTGCTATTGTCCTGGTTCCACCAGGACAATTCCCCATGCCACAGGTCAACGCTGGTGACCACCTGGATGGCCAACAGGGGAATGAAAGTGGTACAACACCCACCCTACAGCTCTGACCTGGCCCCTTGTGACTTATTCCTGTTCCCATGCATGAAAAACAGCCTCAGGGGAATTAGATTCAAGTCAACACAGGAGCTGAAAGAGGCATCGGCAAATTACCTGAAGAGACTGCAGAAGAAGGACTTTGAGGAGGTCTTCCAGGATTGGGAGAGACGCCTGCAGAAGTGTGTAGATGCAAAAGGGCATTATTTTGAAGGAGACAAAGTTTTGTAAGCTTATGAAAATAAATAGTGTCTCCTGAAATTTTCTCATTACTTATTGAACATACCTCGTACATGCAGATCTTATTGCATTTACTTAAGTCTTCAAGGAAATACATACCTTAGAACAATTAAAATAATATGAATATGAAAACTAGCCTCCACTAATGCTAGGAGGCGCCTCCCCTTAAGAAGCGCATTTTTAAATTCTGCACCATTGTCACTCATTTAGACTCTGGGAGTTGAGTATGGACAAACTAAGTTGGCGACCAATGCGTGTGCAATCGCTTTGGCAGTTTTATCCATCACAAGGGCCAAAACAAAATACCTTGAGAAGTGATCAACACATACTAATAGGTATTTAGACCCTTGACGACTGACTAGAAGGAAGCTGTAATAGATCAATAGCAACAATGTCCCAAGGACGCTCAGGAGTTGAATATTCCAAAATTGGTGCTGGCTTTGGCACCGTACCCTTATGCTCAGCACATTTCATGCACTTAGCTACATATGCGTCAATATCTAACCGCATTTTAGGCCAAAAATAACTAGTGCGGGCCGCAGAAAGAGTACGCTCCTTTCCCGGGTGACCGGCTATTACAGCATCATGAACTATTTGCAGTACCACAGGTACAAATGACTCAGGTATCACAAATTGGCTTATCGGGGTCCGCTTATTTGGCCAAAATCTACAAAGGACCTGATCTGGTGATAACAAAAATTGTGGAAAAGGAATAGGCATTTTAGGTAATGTTGACTGGTCACCCGATTCCAGAGCATATATCACTTTACTCCACACGTCATGTTGACATTGGGCAACAGCTAGTTCATGTAGTGAAACATTTTGAACTACAGGGGACTTGTCCGTCACCAGTCCAACATGTACATTTCTAGAAAGCGCATCAGCCACAACATTGGCTCGACCTAGCAAGTACTTAAAAGTTGGATTGAATTCCTGTACAGGTTGCCAATCACTAATTCGGCAACCACGGGACCTTAGGAGTACCGGATTTTCTAAATTTCCGGATTATTGATGTTTTATCCCTTCACTTACGTACACGAAGATTAAGCCAGGTTATCAGCACTTGGTCCAGATTAGAACTTTTTCCTTCTATCATTGACTTCCTTACAAACATCTGCTTTTTTTATCCACTGTCAGTAAAGAACACTAGCACTTTTTCAGCCAAAAAAATCTGCCACATCAGAAGAGATGTCACAGGGACTAGCACTAACATGAGAAAATGCATTACACCAGAGGAGAAGTGGCGGTAACTGGTGGCGCCATATGAAAGCTCCCATTGGAAACAATGCTTTACAGCGAGTGGCGGCAACTGCGAGTGACAGACGCTAGTTGCGGGAGTGAGACACCGCAAAGCTGGTTGCACGCCAGTTACCCGGTCAGGTAACTGCAGTGGCCTCGTATGAAAAGCTCCATTGAATAGTATGGGACGCAACTAGTTACCATCACCGGTGGCGGACACCAGTCGCCTCGTGTGAAAGAGGCCTTAAAGTGGTGGGCGTCTGATGCAATGGCGGCATGCGTCACGTCGTCGACCACGCCCACGTCCTTAATTCCACTTCGTTCTCCACCAGTGTTCCACCTTGGAGCTGTATTTAGGTCTTGTTTCTTCAACAATCTTGATCCCAATGTAGTGTTCGATGGGGTTTAATGCACCTTCATTCCTCCGTAAACAGGAAACTTCTTGTTATTTACGCTTATATCTCTTTCATAGAAGCGTTCAATTAAGTGTGGAGGAATAGTGTGTGGGGAAGTGGAGGAGAGAGGGTGGAGCGAGACGTAGGGCAGGAAAGGCAAGGGTCGCGGTCACTTTTAGCGTAAGCGTAAACAATCGTGACCCTTTTCCTCTAGGTGCTCCCCAAAGTCACTGTCACTCTTCCGTTTGTCACTTAACTTCGCTCAATGTTCTCGTACCACAATTTATCGTCTTGTATCAAAATGTATGTTTTTTTGTTTTGTGCACTGACCCACCTTGGTATGATAATTTTAATCACTGGAACAGTCCAATTCACTGCTTGCCACCAATATGTTAGCTTCCTGCGTGTTCTGGCAGAGAAGTAACATATACTTACTTGTTAGTGTAAGGGGGATAAGTTGTCGAGCGGTGCCAACTTATCAATGTGGATTTAACGGGTTATCAAACACAAGGTGGGGTCATTGGTTATTATTATAATTTACAGAAGATGTATCTGCCTTATACAGCTCGATATAATAAAATGTCCTGATACTTATCAATGCACATAATGTATTACAATCTCAATGTCTATGAGTCACTTCCCACAACACATCCTCACACGACCGGTCTATATGTCTCTGGCGTCTTGGCGTCAGCCTCTCCACAGGGCGCTGCTGGTGGGTGCCCGCCCTGGGTATCAGGTATCAAGGTGTGGCCCTCTCCTCCAGGAGATGCTGCCCTCTGGCGGCATGTGTTGTAGACGGGCGGCGTCATGGGCGTGACACGTCATAGCAATAACTCTTAAAATAATTATATGATTAGCAGAAAAGGTGCATGCATGAAATATAAATGTAGGGATAAACATATGTGCCTATAAGCCAACATGAGGGCTTCACCTAACTATGTATGCCATAATTAGGGTGGCCAGACATCCTTCTTTAGGAAGGACAGTCTGCTTTTGAGCACTCTGTCCTTCGTCCTGCGGCACCTCAAGCAGGACGTTCATTTGTCCTTTTGGGGGCCTATTTAAAAAGGATTATATAAATTACCTTATGAATACTGAAACAGCGTGAAGTTTTGGAACTGAAGGCCACAATAACCATTGACTTATTTTATTATAACTTTATGTAGTTGCCATTGGCAACATAGTTATATAACCTATTTACAGTGCTATTTAAAGATTCATTTTAGAAAAAAGTACACAAAATAGGATTCATCACATTTAGTGAAATTTGACAAATGAATTATCTTACGTATATTTTCTGCGCCTTTTTATATACTTCTACTTATCATAAAACATGCTTGATTTAGGTTGAATCTGCAGGCTATACAGTACCCTCCCGAGTTTCACGCTATCCGAGTTTCGTGCCGAGTCCTAAATTCTTACCATCCCGCCTTTCGTGCATTATCTCCCCAAATTTTGCGCTGCTTCGTACGCGTTTTTTAAATATATATATATATATATTTTTTTACCTCTGTGCCTATAGCACCATTAGGCAATGACCTTCAGGGGTGGGATGGTGGGCCCTGAAGGTTCACTCGAGGGCTGTGATGGTTGGCCCTCGCCCGTGATGGCGCAGGCAGGATATTTATAGTGACGTCTGTGATTAGAGGCTCATGCCGCCAACCCTGTGTCCTCCGATGCACTCGCAATCGAAGGTAGGCTATGTGGGTGTTCTTAAGCCACTCGACGGTGCAGAGAAAGATTTAAAGTGGATTTTACGGCCCTCATCAAGGATCAAACTTGGGTCACCCAGAAAGCCACTTGGAAATGCTAACCACTCTGCTACCGCCTCCCCTAAGAG
This sequence comes from Chionoecetes opilio, assembly GCA_016584305.1. Taxonomy (NCBI): domain Eukaryota; kingdom Metazoa; phylum Arthropoda; class Malacostraca; order Decapoda; family Majidae; genus Chionoecetes; species Chionoecetes opilio. The sequence goes on from JACEEZ010009055.1 coordinate 47,690, forward strand.
ACGTACGGGACACGTCTTCCTACTGTTGGGGCCACGCGCGCTGCCTTTTTTTTTTACCAGGTTTGCCAGGTGACCGATTTTTCGGCCAAATTTATGAAATTTGGCCGTAAACAGTTTTGTTTGGCGGTATAGAAACGGAACTTTACGGCCACACTATTTGGCCGAATTCTGGTCGAATTCACTTCAAAAATTTCGTAAATTCGTCGAGAGATTCGATCTCTCGAAATTCGTAAGAGATACATTAACGTCTACAATTTGCAAACTGACCTCTACCTCACATGCGTAACTGCAATGAAAATATTATTGATGAACAATATATATACCGTATTTTACGGCTTATAAGACACTGCATCTTAGAAAACGCACACTGATTTTGGAAATAAATTTCTAAGAAAAAATATATAAATAGACAGATTTTCTACAGGTAGGCCAGCAGTAGTAAAATTTACAGATTTTCTCGGTAGGCGAATGTCCGTCTTTCTCTTGCTCTGTTCCCATGGTCTTTGGCGTATCGTACAACTTTTAACTTGTGTGCGATAGTACGCACAAACCTCGATTTCCCGGATATCGGATTTGCCGGACAAAATCCGAGGTCCGGGGATATGTCAGTCTCTGACTTTTTTTTTTTTTTTTTTTTACGTTGAAATGCCTGGTCCTGTTCGTAAATTGACCAAGTTGTCCGGCGGTCCGAGCGTCTCCTGTCACCCCTGGTCAGTGTCCGCGCCTCCCGCCAGGTGGCAGCATGCTCAGCGGTCGTATTGTTTACATTTGGGCACACAACATTCACGGTTCACCTGCACAGCCTCCGTCAGTCACATGACTCCCACTGCCCCTGGTGCAAGAACATTTCTGAGACTATTGAACACTTTCTGCTGTCTCCCGCCAGGTGGCAGCATGCTCAGCGGTCGTATTGTTTACATTTGGGCACACGACACTCACGGTTCACCTGAACAGCCTCCGTTAGTCCCCTGACCCCCACTGCCCCTGGTGCAGGAACGTCTCTTGAGACTATTGAACACTTTCTGCTGCCTCCCGCCAGGTGGCTGCATGCTCAGCGGACTTAAAAGTCCGCGGCGAGGTAGTTGATATTGTCGGTTGCCGGACAGTAAATACTAGAGTAGGATAAACGTCCGGGGGTGGGTAATGGCATCGGCCTTTTTTTTTTTTTTTTTTTTTTTTTTTTTTTTTTTTTTTTTTTTACTTGCGATTCCCGGACTTTTGCGGTTCCCGTACCAGTGCTTCCCCCTATTAGTCCGGGAAATCGAGGTTTGTGTGTATTAGTAAATCATTTTGATAAATTCGCTATGGGTGATAATTTCCAGGACTGAAAAGAGTTTGTGATACAGTGACAGCCTGGTGGTAAATGATACATCAACACTAGCAGACGATAGATGGCGCTGTCTCCGAGGCGGAACGTAAACAAAACAACGTGAGGAGAGATTAGTTGATTATGAATGTCTCATGGCATTTGAAATACTTGTAATAGGTAAGGACTGAGGTACTGAGTACTAAGGAAGTACTACAACATTCGTCTTGGTAGACGCATGAGTATTTTTCAGGATATTTTTTGGGGTGAAAAGTGAGTCTTATAAGCCGTAAAATACAGTACACCACCAGTCAGCGATCCCATCAAGCTTTTCTACAAGAACCACATGTCTTCAGACTACAAGACGGACGAGAAGATTATTAATGACATAATACACCGCAACGTTCGTCCTATTGACCAAGAAAGACCTCTCGCTCTTATCATCTACTATAAAACAAGAAAAACGTCCCAACTTCTGCTCCGTAACCCCCCTCATGTGACCCAGACGCCCCTGCAAGAAGACCATGTCATATACCAACACACCTGTAACAGTGAAGAATGTGGATCTCACTCCTATATTGGTATGACTCGGACAAGACTGACGAGGCGACTTAAATGTCATCTGAATAATGGATCTATTAAAAATCATTATGACACTGTACACAACTCACGCCTGATAAGAGACGACTTGAACAAGAACACCATTATTCTCGATAAGGAGCAAGACCCTCGCCGCCTTCTTTACCTCGAAGCAATATACATCGCATTAAAACAGCCTAAAATCAACACTCAAACCGATGACTTCCAAGTTTTGCCTTCCGCTAAGCGACATATCAACACCAACACCCAAACAGCCAATGGGCTACCGGCCTAGCTGCTTAGCCCCGCCCAAAGGCCGTCGCCTGATCCACCCGCTTTCTGTATAAGCTGAAACTCCCGCTACGCAGATCATTCGCAGACCAGAATCCAACCACGCCTGAAGATGGAACGAGTTAGTTCCGAAACGTTGCAACCAATAGAACTTCTGAATCATTTAACAGAAGAAAATCAAAAACTTGTACGAGTAATAGAAACCGCACACAAAAAACCTAATAAAAGAGATTGTTTGACAGCTTTCAACATCGTTTGTTTAAAAGAAAAAAAAAAATATATATATATATGTACACACAAACCTCGATTTCCCGGACCTCCATTTCCCGGATATTGGATTTGCCGGACAAAATCCGAGGTCCGTGGATATGTCAGAGTCCCGGACAAATTTTTTTGTTTTTTTTTGTTTTTTGTTGAAATGCCTGGTCCGGTTCGTAAATTGACAAAGTTGTCCGGCGGTCCGAGCGTCTCCTGTCACCCCTGGTCAGTGTCCGCGACCCCCGCCAGGTGGCAGCATGCTCAGCGGTCGTATTGTATACATTTGGGCACATGACACTCATGGTTCACCTGCACAGCCTCCGTCAGTCCCCTGACTACCACTGCCCCTGGTGCAGGAACATCTCTTGAGACTATTGAACACTTTCTGCTGCCTCCCACCAGGTGGCAGCATGCTCAGCGGCCGTATTGTTTACATTTGGACACATGACACTCACGGTTCACCTGCACTGCCTCCGTTAGTCCCCTGACCCCCACTGCCCCTGGTGCAGGAACGTCTCTTGAGACTATTGAACACTTTCTGCTGCCTCCCGCCAGGTGGCAGCATGCTCAGCGGTCGTATTGTTAACATTTGGGCACACGACACTCACGGTTCACCTGCACAGCCTCCGTTAGTCCCCTGACCCCACTGCCCCTGGTGCAGGAACGTCTCTTGAGACTATTGAACACTTTCTGCTGCCTCCCGCCAGGTGGCAGCATGCTCAGCGGTCGTATTGTTTACATTTGGGCACACGACACTCACTGTTCACCTGCACCGCCTCCGTTAGGACCCTGACCCCCACTGCCCCTGGTGCAGGAACGTCTCCTGAGACTATTGAACACTTTCTGCTGTCTCCCGCCAGGTGGGAGCATGCTCAGCGGACGTAGAAGTCCGCGGCGGGGTAGTTGATCGTGGCGGTTGCCGGACAGTAAATACTAGAGTAGGATAAACGTCCGGGGGTGGGTAATTAACTAAATTGGCTCATCCCTCATTTTTATGTTATTCTCTTACTGTCTTCTTTATAGGGACTGGCAGCTAAGCGGGCTTTGTGTTACCCATTTTTTTTGTGCCCTTGGCCAGTTCTTTGTGATGTAAAAAAAAAAAAAAAAAAAAAAAAATGCATCGGCCCGTTGCGATTCCCGGACATTTGCGGTTCCCGGACCAGTGCTCCCCCCTATTAGTCTGGGAAAACGAGGTTTGTGTGTATATATATATATATATATATATATACAAACAAACCTCGATTTCCCGGACTCCATTTCCCGGATATTGGATTTGCCGGACAAAATCCGAGGTCCGGGGATATGTCAGAGTCCCGGATTTTTTTTTTTTTTTTTTTTTTTTTTTTTTACGTTGAAATGCCTGGTCCTGTTCGTAAATTGACAAAGTTGTCCGGGTCCGCGTCTCCTGTCA